>JAQGBX010003082.1:0-18265 GCA_034698745.1 Megaphyllum sjaelandicum
CCACACATGACAAACGTACCAGCTTCCTAAAAATTCTCCCCCTATGTGCGTCACACTTGAGAACTTTTTACCAAGAGAACTTTTAAACTCTCACACTTGGCATACGACACATATATTAGGGTACATGTATATTATTATATACATTTTTTGTAATTTTAAAAAGGCATTTTTGACCTCAAACTTTTTTTTGCCGTTTTTTAAACGTTTTTCGGAATCCATGCGTCGAGACGAATCGAATAAGCCTAAAATCGAGTAAATCGAACAACTTTTGTTTTTCCAAATACAAAAATTATTTGCTCAAAAATTTCTCGATTTTTGGTCCTAATCGATTCCTTTCGAAACCTGAATTGCGGATAACGTTGAAAAAACGTCGAAAAACGTGTTTAAATAATAAACAAACATAAGCCTCGTTCTACCGATCATGCTTTATCATGTCAGGTGGTGCCACATAGTGACGAATCCAGAAGCGCGAAATTTCAAAAGCATATGGGCCGCCATATTGGAATATATTTGTCACACGATATCATTCTACCATGATGCCACTTTCGCGGGTATAAATCGCTGCAATTTGTGGTTGTAATTTTAATTTCTGTTTTTATTTTAACAGACAACATGTGGGATAATATTAACGACAAAAAGCCACCAAAAATAAAGTCAAGTCCACAAAATGTTTAATGCAAAATTTTGGTAGTGCTATATTGGCGTTCATACATAGCAGGCATGGGCATACAGTTTATTGTACGTATACATTGTAGGTCTTTAACAAAATAAAAGTAAAATAAACAATTTAGAAAATGCCATGATTAAAACACGTTATCATTTTTAAGTATTTTTCACCGAGTTCACTTGATATCACATAACATAAACATGAAAAGGTTAAGAACAAAAATTTCAGAATATTCACGTTTTTTCCCCCAAATATTAAAAAAAATACCTTTTATACATGTATATAAAATGATTTTAAATGTTTAGAAAAACTGCATAACAATATTGTTCCTTACTTACTAATTATGAATATACAAACTGGAAATAATTCTGAATTTTTGCTTGGAAGAGATAATTAATATATTTATATTTAAAAGATTTTCGTTTCTTGGTAACCGTTAGAGTTAAGATTTTTATTTATACACGACTCATAAAATATGCATCGTTAGAACACAAGAAGGTCACGATCCCCACCATTTCCGAAGCTTGCCCAATCCTAAATGTTGGAAAATAAAAAAATTTAAAAAATGCCACATTTGTTGCCAATAACACAGAATGCTGAATTAATAACTAAAATGAACTTTTCAGGAAGCTGTGCTTTTCGTATTATGTTCTAAAAAAAATTCTGCCACATCAGTGCAAAGAAGCAAACAATCAAAAAAACGAAAAATAAGTAAATAATAGGCGCGGAAGTTCTTAGTTCTTAGTAGACCAGGGCAAGACAGTTCACACTAATTTTTCTCTGGTCCCATCTCCTTGGTGTAGAGCCATTTTGGACTTTGAATTCTAGAAAAGGTATATTTAATGTCAGAAGTGATCTATGTAACGAATCCATCTCTGAAAAGTAGGAATTCAGCATTTACTAAGCTGTTTCTCTTATCTAAAGTCTCACAATTCACATGCTTTTCACGTGTAACTGGTAAAACAAGCCAAAGGCATGCAATAAATAGCACTACATGTTTTCGTCAAGTAGAGATAGTGGTTGCCTGGACAACAAAGGCAAAAATATCTTAAAACGTGATTTATGCCAGATTTTAAAGTTGGTTTAAAAAATCTTGTAAAATGCACGTATCTTCTGTAATCTTTCAAAGAGAACATACTGCATGGAAGTATTTCTTTGGGGCAGCAAGCATTGACAAAGCTAACTGAAACTTATGAGATTTTACCAAAATATAGGCAAGCTTGAGTATAGGGGTTAATTCCGACACAGTGCTGGCACCAGTTTGTCCATTTTGCCATACTTGTCTAGAGCTTGGAAAAAATCAATCTGTGTTTAACACAGGTGACGATCCTTCCAAACTATCGAGTCAAAATCTCTCCATACTCAGAATGGAGCCAATGAATAATGCTTTTTTTTGCCAAGAATATACTTGTATTGGTATCGTAAATTTACGCAGCATACGAATAAATCGAGTTTTCAGTTTTGTGGACTGAATCTTATGTTTTTGTGTTTCGTAAGGCATTGCTTATGTGCAGTATCTATTCCTTAGTTCAAATAACCAAATATTGATGTGTTTTCGAGCTGAAGTTTAGAGTCAATATACTAAGCATATATTAGATCAGGACACAGGTTGATGATGAGGCCATCATTTAGTCATTGGTACCAGCAAACATTGTCAGGGAGGACACAACATCATTTCATTTTATGGCTTCCGATAACTTTATGAATATAGGCTTTTCAAATAGCAATCTCCGAGTTGCGTGCAATCTTAAATTAGCTAGCTTTTTAAAAAAATATTCCAACCACCGTGAGCGCACACACGCACTCCAAATAAAACACGTTTATGACGGGCATAAACGGGCAATATTTCCCAAAAAGTCAAAGCAAACTCGCAATTCATTCTGGGCAGAAGTAAAACTAATAGTTGAGCTAATGATGTCATAAATTATACAGCCGTGGCGTGAGTACACAATCTGTCACAGCAGCACCACGAAGTGAACTTCTTCAAATATCGCACTCTGATTGCTCGACACGTGGACCATTGACATAAATACGGAAAAACAAATTAAGTATGCACTTGACAAATCCTTTCTCATATAATATATATTTCCTAACCTGAAGTCTCTTCCAAACGCATCACACTTATTAATTGATGACATTAAAAATGTAATGTGGAATACTCGTTCTTTTTAATTTGAAAGACGTGTAGGCTACTCTGTTTAAATTAGTCCAATGTTTATCACTGTAACGTTTTCGTATTGAACTACAAGGTATAAAAATATGACTAAAATGTACGTACACTGTATATTTGGACACTTGATTATACATACTCGAAGCAGAAAAAAATGAATTTTGAATGAGGATTTTAAAACAACATCATTTTCAAATGTCGGACCACCATGTTTTAAAATTTAAATAAATTGAAAAAAAGCATTAAATGTGCAGATTTTGTCTAGTTTGAGGTTTATTAATATCCAATAAAAGTTTAAATAAAGTTTAGCCCATACTGGAAATGTTAAGAACTTTTTATATTTAGTGTAGGTGAGGCTATTGATAACGTTTTATGCAACGTTTTCTAAAATACGAATAGTTTTGGGAAAATCGTACGTTTGTTCAGTCGTCTACTGTTTAAAAAAATTGTGTGTTGCTTGTAAAAATAGTGTATTTTTAGGAAAAGTTTTCTATTTTTCTTATGCCCATTTTATAGTCGGAAACCCTATATAATTAGTAGCTTTAATCCAAACATATTACTGCTACCTGGGATTAACGATTTACTTAAGTTCATCCAAATGAAAGTTGGAAACATTTAATGTGTATTAAATATTGAAAATAACCTCTATATAGATCCGTACAATTTATGCGATATTGAATTTTAAATGGCCATCAATGTATCATCTCAAAACTAAATACGTAATGGCTATTTAACATTTACTCTGTTTTTTGATAGCCAGATATAAATAAATAACACGAATAATGCATTAGTTAAAATATCAGGATTGTAATGACGACTTATTCAGATCAGGTTTAGTGGATATAACGTAAAATAATTAACAAAAATAAAAAGAAGTAATTACTTTCATTTCAAAAATGGCCCAAACTGAAGATCTTTTCATTCGGTGTTACATTTCTAGAAAAAAATTGTTAAAATGTCATTCAAAAAGCATAAGTACATGTATTACCAAACATTGAACACGACGTGACAGACCAATATTTTCGTTGTATTGCAAATGGCAGCCCTAAGGGTAGGTAAAAATTAATTTTAATTTGAACGATATTTAATTATTTTTTAAAATATCAAGAATAAGTAAAACCGGTACTTAAATAAAATTATAGAAATATTGCCTATAATTCCAAATGAACCAATTAACAATATACATAAATCTATTTCCTTCATGGAATAGCATTTCAAGTTACATTTTATCAAATATGACCGCTATATCATTTACACATGTACGTTAATATTTTTGAAAAATATTAATTTCTCAAAAATGAATAATTTGTAAACCGTTGAGTTAAAAACCCCATGTTTGACGCTAATGTTTAAAGCAATTTCGATAATGTGGAAAAAAGAGAATTAGTAAATCATTTTTTGTGTATGATAAACATTGAGTGAGAACGTGCAAATTCACTGCCATTTTAAATTCCCGAATCATCATCTGAATAATGACATAACTTGCGTGATGCTGAACTGAAATTTAAAGTTTACAAATTGTTTATGCACTCAATAATTTAATGCGATATTTGGGATGCTACACGAATAACTATTCTTAAAGTAATAAATGGCTATCAATAACACTTGGATAAATTTAGATGTGATTACTATTTAAGCTATCATAATTAATTAACCACGCGCATCACCTTGTTAATTTCCCCTGAAACGTGACCTATAATGACTTATTTCCATCTAATCCTACTTTAATTAATCCGCGGTAATGTCCACTTAATCCGACTTTATCCTTCGCAAATTGAAACTCGTCATCTAACATTCGATTTGCTGACATCCCTTCTTAAATATATAATCCTTCAAGTAAATCCTCTCTCGAGTGCATTCCTAATTTCCCTCTAACCAAAATTAATATCTTGGATTAGTTGCTCGAGTAATGTAACCGTACAGACCACTTCGAAAAACAGCTTCCTAAATTTGTCTCAAATCAACTCTACTTTAGCAAATGTCTTTGAAACGTGATCGATCAGGGGCAATTAAGAAAGATTGGTTAATTAATCAGGATGACATACGAGGCACTGGTTTTGGTTTTCAGTGAAATTAATTTCTAATCTTTGTGAGTTCTCTGTGTGGTTCTCGAATCTTGGATGACATGTTTTATAACGAAGCCCATTACATTTGCAAACTCGTCAATTGGTGTCTGGTTCGAAAGATGCGCCGTTTATGAAATGAAAAGTTGTTTTTGATAGTATCGGTATACATGTATATTAAAATTTATATTTAAATTGACTTGACAAATTGTTTTTTTCTAAACAATTCCACTCATCTTCATGGTTTGTTAAAAAATAATTTTTTATTCAATTAACCAAATATCTACTAGCCTTATTTCGAGTTATGACTTGTTCTTTTGATGAACTTAAGAACATATTCGTTTACTAAGTACCATTTTCGTCTGCGAAAATTGAGAAAAATACTACTTTTTATGTTTGTTTGAAAGAAAACAGGATATTAGAGCCAATTTGCACGCAATGCTATATACACGAAATACGGTTTTGACTGGTTTTAGCATTGTACCAATTATATTAATTTAATTAGAATTGGCCGATTGACAAAACAATTTAAATATTTAAACAATTTCTCGTTTAAGTTTGGTTCCTCAAGCACAAATCCAAAGTTAGCATTCTTACTTGAGCACACGTGCGAACAAAGTTATTGTTTATACCACAAGTCCCTCGGAACATCATATCTATATCTGATACAAAGTTTGGTCAAATCGCTAAAAAATTTCATTATATTTTCGCAGATTTCGAAAATCAGTGCGCACCAAAGTCAACAACGCACACAGAGAACGACAAAGTAAATAAAAAAATGAAAGAAAAAGGAACATCTGTAAGCTTGTTTATTGCCGGGATGAACTTCCAGCAGGAGGCATTATAGTAATTACGATCTTTTCGTTATTGTTACAAAGCTTCGTAATTGAATCTCACTTCATAAAACCAATTGGCGAGTCCGACGATGCGGTCATTTCGATATCCGTTATGGAGACAAAAGTAAAGTGTACTATAAAGCTCTAATAACGATGACAAAAAAACTACCATTACGACCGCAATAAAATTTCATTTTGCGACCATTACAGGCCTATTGTCTAGCAAATAAACGGCACGAAATTCTAAGACGACTTAGCCCAGATTAAACAGGAATAGCGCGGGTTTGTTAAATCGATCGGCTCAACGAATGAGCCTCGAGTTGCTTTTCATTCTGAAGAAACAACACTAATAACAACGTCAATAAAAATACGGAAATGAAAAAAACTTGGCCAGCTGACGCACGATGGAGAGATGACCAACAAATGGACGAAATTGTAGCTAATTCAGCAATTATTAGCGGAATAGTTGTTAGTTGCGCTAATGCAGGAAGTTGGAAGTGGCAAAGGTGATTTTTTTAAACTTTTTTTTTAGTAACAACGTCAATTACGAATTACGTCTTTAGTTTTTAGACTTATTTATGAAGAAACATTTATGTTGGCAAAAAAGTGGTATTTGCAGAAATGTTACTTCTGTAATATATGTTTCATTTTTTGATAACAGCATATAGGTCCCGCATATTTAATTTAATTAACAATCTACCACAATTCACTGGTAACTTTGCAAACGTATGAGTTATATATACAACCGAAAACTTTTATAAGCCAAAACTGGTAAAATCATCAAATTAGTGCCGAAGTTCTACCATTTTTTAGATATTTTCTTAAAAGAAATTCATCTCACATCTGTAGGCCCTATCGTTGAAATCTCTTATTCCTATTATACATGTATGTATTATTTTGCATTGTAATTGACATTATTTTTGTCAGTTTCTGTTTTCTAATTTCTCCAATGCAAAGCACCTAATTTTGATTCAAACTCATCATAATAGTATCAAAAGCACAGCATGTGAGATGACAAATGAAATAAATAATTATTGTATTGCTCTAATTTTTATCGAGCGTAAAACTAAAAAAAAACCTGAAAAAAGGAATTTGAATGCACCAGAGCATAACTAATGACGGTAAAGATTTCCGTTATTTAGGGAAAGTTGCAACAAATATGTGCTAGATAAAAATTTATAAAAGGCGTTTGTGCTAAAAAAGCAAAACATGTGTTTTAAAACGCATTAACAGCAAATGAAAAGCTTGATTTGGTTTAAAGCATAAGGGTGCGAGCACAAAGAATGCTTACTTTCGACGTGCTTCTTTCAGCTTCTTTCGTGCTTGTTATCAGCTTCTTGTTTCCAGCTTTGGGGCGCACAATGTACGCTGATATTAGTGTGATGGTCAGTGGGTCAGTGTGCTTGGTGGCGCCAGTGCATGCGTTGTGCTGGGTGAAGCATTCCGCGATAAACCTTACATATGCGCATTAGCATCTCATGATGAGCGCAGTAAACGTTTTTTACGGTTCATAGGCGGCATCGCTACACTTTTGAACAATAGTGATCTGTGTGCCACTCTGTGTCTACAAAATCTGCTTTCGGATTTCAAAAAAAGAATGTTAAAAACATTCTTGAAAGCTTAGGAGCGCTTCAAGTGTGCGCCCTCAATTAAAAAGCATGCCGCATTCTTATCCCGCTTGGTGGCGCTTATGAACGGTGAGTGGAAAGCGCATGCAACAAGCATTCTTTGTGCTCGCATCCTAATGATAAATACAAGAACCATCCCAAAAGCATATAAGCTATCCCATCAATATGGCAAACCATACGAACATCGGTGTTATACCGTGTTGCTTTCGCTGTTATCATCTACCGTACTCCTAAGCATTCTGCGCCAATTCCGTTCAATTTCGTAAATTTCTGGGTCTCCTCTCTCGCATAGTTATTTTAGTAAGAAAAAAAGGCATTTTCAGAATAAAAAAAACTTTTGTCTTTCTTCCCTTAATCAGGCATACAATGCAACCCCTTCCTGTTTAAAAAAAAGTACGAAATATTCTCATTAACGAATGTAAGGATGAGGAATAAAAAGGCTATTTCTTTCTTTGAAAACCGTAATTTGAATCCCCACTCATTAGCCAGTAGAAAAACAAAAGGCCTTTGCCATTACGTAAATTGGAATTCTCAATTGGTGGCATAAATAATTGATTACAAGGCGCAGGCTAATGAAGTAGGGAACAAAATTCTTGTCACGTATTCTCTTGGGAAAAGTTGGAACGAATTTATTGCATATTGTATTGATAAATTAAGTGCCTCTACATTCAAAAGTAACGCTTTCATTCATGATAACTAAGGATGACGTTAGCAAATCGCAATAGAGTAGACCCCTCCGCAAAGCACAGCGCCATCTGGGATAATTCATTCTCAACAGGAAGAAACTAAATTGACTTATGTCTAACGCCTTATTCAATAAAATAGCCGCTTGGTGGTCTGTATGTCTACAAAAAGTAAAGATTGATGTTATATAGCGTGGGTTTTGTATTTTTCTGTTGCCCATTAAAGTGCTTCACCAATGTTACATTTTGGTTTCTTCACAAAAACCTCGAAGTTGGCTTGTTGTATCTTTAACTAAAATGTTAAAAATGCTAATACGTTTGATTAATATACATGAACTTTTATAAGTATTCTCCTTCTAAAACATAGCGATATGCATATGAATTAATTATTAAATGAATGCTCAATGTTTTTTGAAAATTATATTTGATCTATTTAACTTATACACGTAGTTTCAATAATTTGGTAATGAGGATTCTTTCATGATTTCTACGCCATCTATGGTGCGTTTGGTGCAACTGTTCAGCAAAACACATCATATTTAATAAAAATGGCACCAAAATAATATTCTTCGGCTCGTATAAACAAACATAACTCAGTTGCATGTCTATTTGATCGAGTACTATAAGTAAAATCTAAAAACTACGATTAATTTTATGCAAAGTCGCAAATCTTGGCACGTTAATCATGTCACACTCTTCTAATATTGAACATATGCTTTTTTCAGAAACTTAATAGCTGGTGTTTGAAGATTAATGACGTTGAATCGGGCGATCAATTATTGTTCATTCTATGACGATTATATTTTATCGGTTTCTCGGTCGAGTTGAAATGGCACTTCATTATTTTTTATGAAGAAAAAGAGTCACAGGTTTGTTAAATTAATCGTCTGTTTTTACGAACACGATAAGTAATCAGGCACTTATGCTGAGAATCGTTCGCAGCGGTGCATTATTAATCATTTTAAATTGTCAGGGATGAAGATAACAGCCTGAATTAATTGCTTCGAAGAATTTTAATCAATAAAACATATTCTTAAACTCTCAAAATAAAAACTTGGTTCTATAATAAAAGTTTTATAAAACGTGATGCGTTATCTAATGAGTTTTATGAGAATGAATTCGACTTTTGTTTAAAAGTACTACATGCAGTAACTACATACTAAACTATAGGGATTTTGGAATAAAAGAAAAGTGAATTCACTTCATTTCCAATGTAAAATTTATATTTAATACTTCTTACATTTTTCATTACATTTTACGTAATGTATTATTCTATACATTACCTATACATGACGTACGTTGAAATTTATACCGAAAACCGACCGGAGCTTTTCATAATCCTTTACGAGAGTTATTATCAAAACCTTTCAAACGTTTTTGGGATGTTTTTGGAAAATTATACCAACATCAATGAAAACCGAAGTTGGTCTTTGCCGGCCAATTATTCTCGATGGCAGTCGTCTAATTAATGCTCTTGAAATTACATCCCGTTCGAGGATTTCCTGAAATTCTTGGAACTTTTCTTTGCAGATTTCTGTGCGAACCAGCTCCTGAAGAAGCTCTTGAGAGAAGAGAGGGAGGATAAACATTGCCAATTACTGAAAACCACGGACTTTAAGAGCAACGAGCAAGCATTTCTCCACGTGCTTCTGCTAGAAATAACCTATGTACTGGAGCCTAATCAATTCTGCAGGTCGGAATCCCAGAGGATGGCATTCAGCTCGTGCTCGTGGACTAATCCGATAAACTAAATTCCAATATTTCTACTTTTGAAAAGTCGGATTATGAGCAAGGCTCATTTGGGTGATGACATCAATGATGGAGGATCCTCTTAAGCGATTGTTTCTCCGAGAAAGAGCAACGCAATTCTATAGCTTCTCTCAACAGTTTACGAGCTCCAAATTCACCAAATTTCCCAAAGGGATGATGCAAAGGTCAACACTCTCCAGGTTCTCTTAACCCAATGAACTTCGTCGGTGGGACGTCGCCTCAGAAATGAAAATAGCGTGGTTAAGCCTCGCTTAAGCTAATTTAAGCCACGCTCGAATTCAGCACATCAGCGCCACATTCAGAACCCATCAAAGAATATTACATTATCTTTGCTAACGATACCTAAGGCAGAAGAATTTAGCAGCATGATTTTCCCTTTGAAAAAATTAGATTAATTGTTAGTAGGTACTCCATTAAAATAAATGTAATACCATTTAAAATATTTGTTTTTGGAATTTGTAATATTTGGAAAATGACAGCTCCCTCATTTTGTTTCTGAAATTTATGGCGCTCTTTGATGATTGGTAATCACATACTGCGGAAAAAAACATGGCCGTTAATTAATTTGCATTCAGGAACTTTCTGATGAACATTTCAAATTCTGACACTAGTTTTTTTCCTGTCGGATTAATATCTGCATCTTAAATAAAAATCGCGCTGAATATTAAGCAAATAAGACGTTCTGATTTATAAAGTACGAAGATCCATCTTCATCGTAACAAAAACAAGCTGTCAGAGGCTTTAATTGCTGCCTCGGCGCTGAAGATAAATGTTACTAATGAGTGTGCATATATTCGGCATGCTAAGTCGGTGAGAAAATCCAGGGTCAGCTGAAGGTCAGTCGACAAATTACTCATTGCTATGCTGGCACTGTCAATAGGCAACTTTTAATAATCTTGGCAGGCTGCGCCCCGGACCAGATAATGACACCCGTAATTTGGGCAGGAAATGCTTACTAACTACTCTGATTAATCAATTTGCCAACGGAAAATTCATCACCTTTTCCTACAAGTTTTACAGTGACACCAAGCTTAGACGATGGTTGTTGTCCACCTACAAACACGAGTGTTGCATCGACAGCTTCACATTTTTATGGTTTTCGAAAGATGTGAAAAGTTGTTCGAAAAAACTGCTATTTTACCCTGCTGTACGAGTGTATAACTAATCTGTATTGAATCAACTTGTTAGAATAAGCTGTCGAAATAAGTATCACTTATCATACCAATAATTTGATAAAAAGAGATTAGGTTGCCTCAGCAAATCTTACAACATGATAAGATTTCCAGTTCACAAGTTTTGAATCTAAAATACCCAAGATTGACAAGAAATACACAAGACTGTGTCATGTTCGCCGCAGCAAATCATACATCGTGATAAGATTTCCAGTTCTCAAGATTTGAATCTAAAATACACAAAATCATTAATAGTTAGAAACTTTCTCTAAACGAGTATCAATTTTATCTTACCAAAAACTTAATATGAAGAGACAGTGTTCGAAAAAGTTAATTGATACTGTATTTCATCATTAAAGATTTCAGCTTTTCAAAACTTTGAGTCTAAAATTCTCAAGATTATATGCTAAAACAAAAAAATCATAAATTTCCGTTCCTTTCTTTCTAAGTTACTTTGGATTAGCTCTTGTGACAGCATCTGAAATGCTTTTGTTTTTAATCGATTTAGCGCAAAAAAACGAGCTTTTAGCTGGGTAGTTACATAATGCATATCTGGCGTTGAATGCAGAGAGCCCTAAGCACTAACGTATCGTAAAATATTCATAATGCTCATCCCTGCCATAAGAAATGCATCAAAGTCGTCATAAACTTCGCAAATAAAACTGCCAGTTGCAAAAAATCTTATACGATGAAAATATATGTTGTTTTTTTGCGAATTATTCGCCTCAACTTTTCGTGCTTCAGGGGTCTCCAGGCAGCGATAAGGCGAATTAATGCGTTTTCCACAACAGTTAACTTGGTACTTACTGTATTTGAGGTAAAAAACGAACGCGGAAGTGCGGCAATTTCTCCCTCATGTTTTCACATTCGAAATAATTTTGAATTAAACCCAGAATGCAAATAAGACTTCGATCGATTCTCGGAAGAAAGGATAGAGAGCAATTAAATTGCTAGGCATAAAAAAGGAAACATCGGAAAATTAATTAAGAATGTTTTAATTGGAAATGTAAAGTGTACTCACAGACGTGGAATTAAACGGTGCCGCTGAAATTACAACGCCGTTTTTAATTAAGTTTATTATAACTTCTGACGCAGCCTTTGAAATTTCACAAAAGACTATTTTCTATCATTTTTTAAAGCAAAGTATTTTTAATGATATAGGGACAATAATATGGCATGCATGCTATTCGTGACTTAACCTTAGAAAGTACTTATCAAACAGAATAAGATTATACTAAAATTCCTCTTTTGCCTTTATTCAAATTTTATATCAATAAAACATTTCATTTTTCCTCCCCTCCTGAATTTGCTTTAAAGTCGGAAAAATCACAATTTCTAAGGATATATCTTCGTTATTTATAGAACAAAAAGACGGAAAATATTGTCGGGAGTTTTATGCCTAAGGCTGTGTTCGGAAAAAATGCACAAAAATAATGAATCACTAGGATAATTCAAGTAACAAACTAAATTTATCTGAAGGTTTCCTACAACGAACAAATAAAAAACAATGTTTTGAGAAAACCAATTTCAATTCCATGAAAACAAACGTTATTTTAACAAGGTGATCTTATTTAGCCTTATGGAGTAGGCATGTCACTTGCAGATTGAGTTAAAATGCATTTTGATAAAATTTTGTTACGAATTAATAAACTTTAATTTTTAAAAAAAAAATATGTCAGAAACATTTTGTTGCCGAAAAATTAACGCGCTTCCATATTACACAGTATAACCTGATACCTATTGAAGAGTTCTTCTTTAAATTTCACATGCAATTGTAACTATAAATGTGAAACACTTATGAGATATCGAAAACATTGTCACGTTGAAATATTTAATATGCAAACTTTCCATTAAATACATGTAGAATAAATATCTGTGGAATGTTTTGGAGTGCAGCTAATGATGAAAATACTATTGTAAATTTTTAGATGATCTACTCTATCATGATAGTAAAGCTACACGATCAGTAATACATTACTTAGATCAGATATACTGCCAATACCTCCATAAATATTACATCAGTCACGTTCAATACCTTTCCACCTTACGGACAATATTTTGCTTTATTAGCGCTCAATTCTCCACTATGGGTGGCTACATCAAGCATTCTAACCCTGACACGGATAGTCCCAGAGTAGCACACGTTTGCTCTCTGGCTAATTTTATAGCCCTCCGTTTGAAAGGAGTAAAAACATCTAATTTAATTACTGATGCGAGTGCAATCAATATCGTCAGTATTACTGAAGGAATGCTTAACCACGCCTACAATTACCAAACTACGCCCCAGTACTGATTCCTAAATCAGGATTTTTATCCACGTTTTTACACGCTACAAGATCAATTTTACTGTCAATCTCAAAAGGTATTGACAGTATTATTTATCGTCTAGCTTCTCCTTAACATTGGAATGTAAAAACAAGTATTTGTCACTTGTGTTTTAAGGAAGGAATACACAATTGTACAATTGTAAATGTACATGTATTACTTTCAGTTTTAAGTTGGTTTAAAAAACGAAATCAACTTGACCGAAAACCACGTCTCGAACTTGGTATCGTTGCCATTGAAACCTGAAGGATTTTTGGAATGCAGTAAATCCAGAGATTGTTTTATTTGCGCTTGGGCTTTGCGCTCAGTAGGCAAGCCTGGCGTGGCCCGCGCCATTTCTCAAAACATACGGATTTTCCATTAATCCTATTGTTTGCTTTACAGTTAAGCGAAATATTTGTCTAAGGTTCCTGCATCGGTTTCGAGGCAGAGAGGTTTCCACCAAACCTGGCTGTGTGCTAAAGCCTTCACTCGTGGCAATAAATCTCACCAGGAAATGGAACCCCCCGCAATTAATTTGGGAATTCCATTAAGACGGAGGAGACTCTTGAGGTATTTCGGAAGCTTTCGCAAAACTCGGAAGGAAAGAGTGATGGAGGCGAAAGAAATCACGCTGCCCAAATGAAGGGGATAAAAACGAGAGATTTTCACTAGTTTTTCATCACAAAACAACCCAAAAACGCGAGTGGAAAAAGGCGGACAGTGTCTGATAATGAGTTACGGAAATTCCAGCTAACTCTCTTCCTATGTTGTTCGAGTACGTTTAAACCCTCCACAGTTTCCAAAATAAGGAAAATCAAATTAGGATTAGGACAAAAATGCACCCAAAAAATTGTGGTCAGTTTGTTAACGTAATATTATTTCAGGATGCAATATGATGCTGCTTGCAATCTGGACAGTTTCTCTCTAAGTCATTTCCTTTTTGGTCATTATACACAATGTACAACATGTTATTACTTATCTTTTTCGGCAAAGAATTTATTTCTAATTTGAAAAATGTATTGCATTAGAAATGTACATCATAATGTCTATATTATTTTAAATTAAATCACACTTTTTTGTTTTCATCAAATGTTTAGCATCTCTATTAAGTTTGAAGCCGTCCAATTCAACATTTTATCATTCAGAGACAGCCTTTGTGCGCTTTAAGAAAAGTCTGAGAATGTTTAGTTTATTGTTTATATTTTCCTGGAATAATATATATTTAATTAGCAATCGTTTCTTCACCGGATTTTATAAAACAACTTAGTTCATACATGTATTTTAATGAAATTTTGGCAAAATCGCAAAATGGCTTCCTTAAAAGTCGACGAAGTAAAGCCGCCTTCATACCAGGCTAGCTATATATAATTTAATTAAAACAGTTTAGAAACCAAAAAAGTTCATCCTCGTTTATTAATCTTTTCGCCGTGCAAAGTCATTTTCAATAAACGTGTTTTTCAATGAAATTGGTCTTCTTTAATTTCTAAATAACCTAGCAACTAAAAGCATCTATAACTTACATCCGCTGATGTTATACTGTAGTTCCCCTTAAAAACGGAGCAAAAATTACTGTAAAATAAAGTACCGTTATCCTTTTTAACTTTATTCAGCAAAACCTTTAGCAAAATGTTAAAGATTACAACTTTATGATCTTTAGTAGACTGTCCAATAAAAAAGCACCTTTTATTATTAATAGACAGAACACGCATTGTGTATATGTGCAACATATTGGATTTTCTGTGATCAGGTGTAATCTTTTAGCTAAATCGTCTTTAGAATATCAAGAGCCACTCCAGATAGCGCTTGTTTAATTTCGGTGATAATCTCGCTTAACTAATGCGTGAAGCTGGGGAAAAGCCTAGATAATGTTTGCATAAAACTTAAGTTAAAGTTGATAATTGCACTGTATAAGCCAACGATAGGGAGGGTACAAGCTTTCCCTTTTAGTACAAGTAAAAGCTTCAATTTTTGCATTAAAATAAAGATATTAAAAATGTTCGCTTGCATGCTTCCTCGCACTTTAATCAGAACACAACCATATGCGAAATTGAGAAAATGCTTCAATATTAAAGGAAACGAAATAGCATGCTTTAAATTATCCTTTTTACAATATAAGTGTAATTAAGGTACGAGCACAAACAATCGAAAAAGTAAATTGTTAATTTCACGCGCACTTACTGTAACTGTAGAAACATTAACCTTTTCAGGCAAAAAATCCGGCAGTTTTTTAAGTAATTTTTTTAAAAGTAGTTTTCATTATTTATCCTTAAAATGTTTTCGACGAAATATTCAAGACAAAATTGGTAATTTTATAACTAAAAAAACGTAATTTCTGCTTTTTTATAACTACTATAATATAAACTATTCCTTTAAACATGTTTTGGAATAAACGGCGCTGCAATTAATACACAATTCACATCGTGTTTCAAAAGGTCAGTTTTCTACAAACAAACATAGAAAAACTATTTCTTCAAAACCATGACCACCACTACATAAAACATACATGTAGTTTCCCTATAAAAACACTTGTAAATGCATGTATTATACTGTAGGTCATTTTTGCATATTAACCATGTTGGTGCTTTTCGAAGCACCTTTTCATACAAACTTTCTTAGACATGCAAAAGCCTATACCAATATGTTGTATGATGTATACATGTAAACAATGTATGGCTTAAACTGTATGGAAAACCAACTTTAAAAAAAATTAATAAAAAATGGCAGGATGTTTGCAAAAGGAAGAATGTTTTCCACCAACAAAGAAGGCAGTTTCGTTTATGGAAAATACTTTTTTTTAGTAAAGAATTACATAAAATCCCTACCTAATGTTGGGACAATAAGAATGAATGACCAGTGACGTGCATGTAGACGATTGCATGAGATAACTGTAAAGTTTAAAATGATAATTTTTTGTTGATTTGCTTTGCGATGAGAGATTCAAAACTGCATCTATGTACATGAGTATTTTATGTTTAGCTGCGGAATCAAATAAGATTCATAGTTGAGAATGTCATCAAATGGTCTATGAAAAATGAAGAATTTTCGAAATTGGTATGCCATAAAGTGGTCCTTGTGGACATCAAGAATGCGCAATAGCGTTAGACGACCAACTTTCCACAAAACAATAACTTAAGAATTCAATAATCGCAACAACCATAGACAAAAAAGGTGAAATTTTCACGGACTAAGCATAAATGTAGTCACTTTATATTCAGCGGGGTTACTCTACTCAGTTATTTACCGAGGTCTTATGGAAATCCACATCTGACGTTGAAAATTCAGAACACGAAACTAGCGATTTGAACTGAATTATTAATATGGGCAATTGCACGAAAACTCGAAACCCCCTACGAATCGAATCGTTCGGAATATTTGGCTTTATTTAGAAACAATAGTTGAGGGAAATTTGAGAGAGAGAACGTGAAAAAATTGCGGGGAGAAATTTTGAGGCCACACGTTTATAAATTGGCAAAAAATGACATTCCATATTCCGAAAAACTGTTCGTACCTTGTCAGACTTTGAAGAAATTGCTGAAAACTTATGGTAGAAATGGGAGATTTTCTAGAAGAATGGTCGATAAGGAAATCAAACTGTATGCTACATTCACGTATGATTTTTCATTGGAAAAAAAGTTGAAAATTTATTAGATACATGTTAAAAGTTTAAGCTACTGAAAACAAATTGTTGAGGTTGACATGTTGTGTAAGCATGTTGGAAAATTGAAAATAATCCCCCGTATTCTGTACATTGTATATGATTATTTAATCTGAAAAATTCGGAAATTTTTAAATAAATTTTGTGGATTCTGCATAAAAAAATTGGAAGGAAATGCTGAGTATATACAGAAATGTACTAGGCACAAGCTGAAAAACATCTGCCTACAATATCCAAAGTTTCGTAGAGATGTCATCTTTAAAATAATACTGAAATATGTCTATTGATAAACTCATGATTAAATTTAGATTTACACATTTTTAAACTTTTATATACTTTCTGTGAATTTGGGGGCAGGAAAGGTATTTTGATTTCCTAAAAATTAAGACTAATAATGACAAATTTGCGAAATCTGACCAAATGTGGAAATGTTTGAGATTAAATTAATGGCGGAAGCTTAACTGCTGGATATAGGCTACATTGCATGCACGTGAAAGAAACGCATTCAAATTACAATTTCTGAAAAAACCTTGCTAAATTTTGAGAAACCTTTGTGAAATTTATTTAAATTTGAAAGAATGAATTGGGGGAATATTTTCTAGAAATTAAAACATTAATAAAATCTTGTCTAATAATTCACCAAAACTTAGGAATGTTTGAATGGCGTTAAAAAATGACTATTTGGGCAGGACGTAACAAATAAAAGCTAAGGAACCCCCCCATATACAAATAAGCAATTTCATTTTCGATTTCCATCGATGTGCCTATAAATATTCTACTGCTGCTCAAAGCCCCACCTAACAACAGTGGCAAAATCAGACATCAAGTCTCGTAAGTAATTATGGCAATAATCTTTTTTCCTTACTTGATTACTGTTTCTAAGAAACGAATTCTGCGCAATGCTACAGGCATGCGTTTACAAAAATAAACTAAAAATAATTTCCAACAGTTTCCATAAGCATTTTGAAAAACGCACGTAGGCAACACGCCTCCATGGATTTATTAACGTTCATAAGTGCAGCCGAATTACGCAGGGCAATGGGTTGAAAATAATTTCATTTAAGATTAAAGTTTCATGATGCAGAAACTTAGGGTGCGCATTCGTTGGTACTTAGAAGTATGAATGTTAATTTTTTTGATCACTAGCGCCAACCAGCGGGCAAGCCATCAGTAATTTAAATACATTATTAATGTTTGCCCGCTGGTTTGCGCTAGTAGTAAAAAAATTAACATTCTTATTTCTATTCTATTCTATTCTATTCATTACCCTGCAGTCAGTACATAGTACCATGTGGCAGGGGGGATCATCATACA
>JAQGBX010003083.1:0-18260 GCA_034698745.1 Megaphyllum sjaelandicum
CAGTTTTTCATGTGTTAATTTCATTGTAAATATTGTTAATAAATCGGACTTATACTTGCTACAATTCTCCGCCTTCGTCTGTCACCAAAAACGCCAAATAGGTATACAGTCTGCTATTTCCCCCAACAAAGAATTGCTGGCAAAAAATTGTCATCTTCCACTCGTGGTATTCAAAGCAGCGAACAAGTTCATTCATTCTCCTTGCACGTGTTTTGTTTTTTCTTTTCCACCCGACAACAGTCTTATTTATCTTCTTTTAGTATATTATTTAGCTCATATAACCAATTAAAATGCATTCTGTATATCACAGTACTGTTACCTGCCTCCGTGATGAAACCCAGCTCAGAGACCCAAGCAACACATCGGAATCAGAAATACGAGGAGTGACTTTTAAGCATAATTCCCCTTAAGTAGGTATATTGGGTCTTCACCCCTCCTTTTTAATAAAGGTTTTAAAGTAGGCTTACCATTGCTTAATTTTAAAAGCAAAAGCCAGTATAGAGGGAACAAAAGGCTGTATTCAAGCAACATGGGTAACCTCAAACGCATTGCAAAGGGGAACACCATAAAGTCCTGCTATAATATCCCTAACATAGCCCTAATTAGCACAATGCTTAATAACAATCACTAAACATAGTTCAAAGTAAACATTTCAATCCTTTCTGTCAGGAACGGCGGTCCTTGAGCTCGAACTGTTGGTACGCATTCCTGAAGTTCTTTGGTTAAAGTATAGAATGCAGGCCGCATTCCATACAAAGTTCACATTTCTGTTTGGACCAGGGTCCAGTTGTAACCATGCCAAGATGTCATGAAGAAATTAACCCTGGGGTTAAAGTCAAGCTGTCCGGCAGTATAAAAGGGATGAGATTCTACTCATCGAGGCAGTCTGATGCTAGCAGCTACCGTGATCGGAGGACGTTATTTTTCCGAGCTGTATCGTTATGTAAGAAGACTCCTGGCATCGACCCGGATGAGGGTTTGCGCCTTTCGCGTGCTTAAGCCCAGTTTGGGCAGTTATTTGTTTTTTGGCTTTGTGTGGCGAGTTGCCACTTAACGTTTGTTTTAAGTCTATCATTTGCTTTTGGCCCTAGTAATGGCCCGGTTTGTACAACTAAAGACTTTGTGAACAGAAATAAACCGTGTATCCGACTTACATCGGACGTTGTGTCTCTGATTACCTGGCTACTGTGGGTACAGTGGTCATCACACTTCCAAAAATATCAAGCAATGTAATTAATCTATATATATAAAATAGAAAACAACGCCATTTTGTTTTTGAGGCTAGCCAATCCTGTTATCTATTGCTTGCTTGAGCTTGGCAAGTCCATACGATTGGCCATTCGTGACACACCCCCAAGGAGCGCGAACTCCGTGGGGAATAACAAGGCCATAAATATTTTCTAATTTGCCCCGGACCATAAAACTGTCAAACAGGTTTTCCGACCCCCATCCGGGATGTATCCAGGTAGTATGGCGCCATCTTTTGGAGCCAAAGGACAGCTAAATATAACTCCTGATCGCATTTAAGGGGTTAGAAAATCATAAAACAATTTTTACCCGGGCAAGGCCGGGTATTACCGCTAGTTTACCATGCACAAATCGACTGACTTTTTGTTCACACTGTTCATCGGTAGAGTATAGCAATATCATTCTTGTATATGCATATTTCTTTCTTTTTTTTTTTTTTTTTTTTTTTTGAGGAGGAGGAGGAAGGGGGTATGGGTGCACTGTTAACATCGTCGAATTCTCTAATCTTAAAATTCTGCGTGTGAAAATTAATTCGACGTTCTCACCATTTTTTTGTCTCCCACAGGTCTCATTTTCGTTCCGAACGGCAAAGACATCGGCATTGCGCTTGGGGATTGGAATTCTTGGCAGGATTCAGGCTCGCTTCCAGTCTCCAGTTCGGACAATGAGCTGGTCAACAATAGCCAGTCCATGATTTCCCCAGCCGCTTTCATTTCGAACGCTTCCAGATCCGATAAACCTTCTCGGGACGACACGAGCGCCCACCACCCGTGGGGGTTATTTTTCACCATAGTCGGGCTCGTTTTATTAGATTTCGATGCAGATTCGTGCCAGTCTCCGAGCAGGGCTTATTTACTGGATATAACCCTGGCGGAGGATCACGCCATAGGCTTGAGCACATTCACGATAATGGCAGGATTAGGCGGTTCATTGGGTTACGCCATGGGCGCCATCAATTGGGACGTTACGTCTCTGGGCAAAAAACTAGGAGGCCAATTGCGCGTCGTCTTCACAATCATACTTTTCATTTATGTGATTTGTGTGATGATAACAGTGTTCAGCTTCCGAGAAATTCCGCTGCACGTTGCGGAGCGGGAAAAAACGCTCCGAAATAGGCAAAACACGGCGTATTCGCAGAAATCCAAGAAGAAAGGCCATAAATCCGCATCACGATCGGGTCATTACAAAAAGTTCGTTGATGAAGTTGTTGAAGAGGAGGAGGAGGAGGAGGATGAGGGGGAGTCAAGGGCCAATAAAACGAACATTCTCCATTCACGAATGCACAACGAGAAGCCATCTTGGTTAAACGAAAACGTTGCCCGTTCCAAAAATTACGGTTCAGTGCAAGCGGATGATGGTTCGCTGGGCGTCTGCGAAGAAACTTCGTTCATTGGCCGCCATGGACAATTCGGCGAAAGTGATGTTTATCCCTCCCAAGTTTGTCAGCAGCTATCGGCACGTATAGATATGCATGCGATTCAATTAAAATTTGTAATGCCCCGTTCAGTGTGTGTGTGATACTGTGATTCGATTCGATTGATGCACCATAATAAATAGAACGGAAGGCCGGGTACACACTATAGCCACCAAACCAAAACTAAAAACCACAAACCCCAAACTTTCAACGTGAACGAGTTTCTATAACAAAATATAATACAAATTAGTTTTGCCAAACCTGAGCGTACACACTGCAACAAACCATACTGACAAAACTGAGCAGACGACAAAGGAAACACGATAGATACGATATGGTGTCGTCTGCAGTATCATCGATATCGTGCAGACGAAGCGTTGATAGCAGCGCCACCGCCAAAATGTTTTTCAATTTCCCTTTCATCTCACCGACACTCGACGGGAACGTCAAACTGATTAGTTTGCAAACTTGATTTTCTAGTTTTTAGTTTGGTAAAAACAGTTTGCTACGCTATTTTTTTCGTTGTCACAAGAAAAGTTTCAAGTTTGGTGATAGTGTGTACCCGCCTGAAGGGTGAAACGAAAGCCTATGCTCCGTGTCGAATATTGGAATAGAAGCACGTACAGTGTATTCGTATTTATTTCTATCAAACCCTAAAAAACCAACATGTATCATCATTCCATCATGGCAGAAATTCTCGGGTCCATTTTGAAAGTGGAATTTTGTTTCGAATGTGCATTCTATATTTACGACCAAATTCTTCGAAATGATACGCAAACCCCGAATTCGATAACAATATGGAGAATTCAATTTGAAGATTACAGTATTTGTAATTAACTCGGAATTCTCAAAATGGTTGCAAAAACAATCAAGTGAAATTTCCTTAAACATTTCCAAGCATTTAACAAAAATAAAGAATTATTAACGTGGGTTTTCTTACGATTAGTCCTTTTGTTCTTGTTTTTTTCCTATGGTTTAAAAATGACTTTGTTAGTAGTAAAGATTAATGGACGACGGACCATAATTCATTACATTATAGGTAGAGCATGCATGATTTAAATAAGTTAACCGCGGGGTGCAAGGAATCGATAACTCAAATAAAGTACATCTATCGATTTGCTCAGAATGTCTCATAGGTGGCGATGGTATCATGCCGATGCTGAAATACGAATAAAACTTTGTTTTTCAGATTCCAAACAAGGACTTGAACGGGGATCCCCGGCCATCGAAGAACCAACCTGAAATCCCGACCGACCTCGAAGAGGTCCAGCAACCCATCGTCGAGCTGAAGCACTATTTGTATTCCATCATTTCCATGCCCAAATCGTTAAGAGTGTTGTGCATAACGAACCTCTTTTCTTGGATGTCCTTGGTGTCCTATTCCTTATATTTCACCGACTTTGTGGGAGAAGCAGTTTACCAAGGAGATCCAATGGCAGCCGATGGGTCAGCCTTAAAGTTGCAATACGAAGATGGCGTCCGCTTCGGATGCTTAGGAATGGCCCTCTATTCTATATCCTGTTCAGTTTACTCCCTAGTCATCGACAAACTCATTCAAACGTTCGGTAAATTTCTTTCTATTCAGTAGGCCTATACGTCTTGGAACGTTACGAGTGCCATAATTGACGGCAATTTCTTTATTTGAATGTCAAGGTGCCAGGCCGGTGTACATCGGTGGTCACTGGGTGTACAGTTTTGGAATGTTGATACTGGCTCTATCGCGTCATCGAGTAGCGGTTATAATACTCTCTTGCACATCTGGAATCATGTATGCCACTCTATTCACGATGCCCTATCTGATCGTCGCCCATTATCATACCAATAATACGGTAACCCTACATTTCTTACTCAGCGCTGAACGCTGTTATCATGAACGGTAATGTTCTAGCAACTTTGAGAAGCCGTGTCCGGCTCTTGAAATAAAGCAAATAAACCAGAAAATAGTGGCATGAATATGTATATTTTGCAATTTTCGAAAACTCAATGACTATGAGTGTGTATTTTTTCCTCTATTCTTTACCCTACAGTCAGTGCATAGTACCATTTGGCAAGGGGGGATCATTATGCAAATTTAGTCATACTAAGCAGTCTGGACATTATGGACACCAACATCACAATTAAGCTATACTTCCAGTATTTGGGACCTTTACGAGGAGGATGGAATATGGGAAAGAAAGACGGTCATGGTGTCGGCTATCTTTGACATGTGGTTTACAATGGTTTCCCATAATATCTGCAGGCGAATGATGGGATAGTTAATTAAATCGACCATGATCGGCTTCCGTTCCCATATTCCATCGTCCTCGTTAAGATCCCAAATACTGGAAATACATATAGCTTGATTGTGATGTTGGTGTCCATCATGACCAGATTGCTTAGTATGACTAAAATTGCATAATGATCCCCCATGCCAAATGGTACTATGCACTGACTGTAGGGTAAAGAATAGAGAAAAAATTGATGTGCATCTAACCACGATTGGCGAATCTGCGGTATAAGAATGCTCGCTGTTTTCTAGAAAGTTGAAAACACACTCATAGTCATTGAGTTTTCGAAAATTGAAAATTCTACGTATTCACGCCACTATTTTCCGGTTTATTTGCTTTCTTTCAAGAGCCGGACACGGCTTCTCAAAATTGCTCGAACATAACCGTTCATGCATGCACTCTTGCTAGACGCAGGTTCGATAGCTCTATTTTCGTTGTACTGATTAAATGGGTGTAAAAAGCAAATTAAATTATGCAAAGTACGCTTAAAAAATACGGGGGCTGTGTCGGAGTCATGCCCGCAGATCTTTTGAATGTAGAATACATTAAAGGTTTTAGGACAGTAAGATTATTCTCAATAACTTTGGAAAAAAAAATCATTGAGAACCTAAACACATATGTTCGAAATTAGGCAAACGTGCATGGCATGTTAGCATTGCAAGGCGAGAGTGAGTTTGCTTACAGGGATAAGTTTAACAAATGCTATCGTACAAATCGTACAAATGGAGGCGTGTATGCGAGCCATACAAGTACATGTTTAGTAACGAGATAAATTAAGTACAGAAATATCTATAGTAATTATACAAATTCCGAATGAATCAACTTAATGATGCTATTTTATCTATTTTCAGTTCAACAACGAAGTCGCTCTAGGCAGGATTCATATACGTGGACTGGGAACAGATATTGCAGTTGTTAGTAGCATGGTTTTTCTAGCCCAATTTGCCTTGTCTCTCGTCATGGGTCCCTTGGTGAATTTCACTGGCAGCACCGTGTCTATCGTTTTCACGGCTTCGTTTCTTAGCTTTTTAGGCGGTGTGTGCGCCACTCAGGTCATGTATTACGATTTGTAAATATCATTTTTTTCCCGGCTGATCTGAAAAATTGCTGATGCCTGAACCTTCGATAAGATAGATGTTCGCAACTTAGAATCTCAGCAATGAAAAGTTTGGAAGCAATAACTGCAAAACAACTTCGTGCCATGCACATGGATTGGAAAAACCGAGTTCAGGAATCGTACCGGGAAACAGGTCAACGCACGGTACGGAAACTTGCATTCCAGTCTCGGAATCCAAGTTTTATTTAAGTTTACTTGGTGTGTACCCGGGTTTGGGTAGGGGCACGTTGAAGCTTATTCCAGTTACTTGCCAACCAGTGTCGCTTAGTGTAAGCGTCTGCAATACCACTACGCGACACTGGTTGGCAAGCGACTGGAATAAGCTTTAACGTGCTCCTACCCTTTAGAACTAAACAATATGGAAAACTGTCTTAATTGTTTCTTGTTAATTCATTTCCGACACACTGTACTTCCAAAGTACAATTTCTAATGATCCTGAGAAACATAGTAAATACAAAATAGCTATAAGCATATAACTGCTAACTGCGTATACACACCTGTTGGATTTTCAGAACAAGATTAGCAAAATTTCCAAAATTCTTTCATACAATTTAATCGGAAGAGACAGCTGCCAAATTGGCCAATATAAAAGCCAATCTCGCGATCATACAATGAAAAGAGTTTAAAAATTGTGTTGATGTAAAAAGTACTTAATTCCACACTGTGAAACAGATTAATGAGAAATAAAATGCAGCGTTATCTTGATCTACCCTCCTTGAAAATAGCTTATTTTCCACGCCAAACCTTCTTTGCTATGTTTTGCCCTGCATCGATCCTGGCAACAAGCAGCAATAACTTTTGGCTCCCTTCTTAAACGGAGCGACATACCTATTCTGTATTAACATAAAAATCGCATAATTTCATGTCATGTGTAAATTCCTTGTGCATATAATGGACAGGTTGTTGGCGTCAAAACTTAAAAAGCAATATTAAAAGAAAGTGCGAAAATTGACTCGTTTCTCAATCAGTCACATCGTTGATAAAACCATTAGAACAATTAGCATATTTTTTGTGACATGGGTGTAATTTGGTTTCACGTCTGTTAATTATCGTCCTGTGAATCTTGTTATTAAACCTCTGCGGTTTGAAATGCTCTAATTTACTGCGATGATTACCGCTGAGGATATTGCAATTCGAAACTCAATTAGTGCTGTTATCCATGGACATGGGACAGTGGAAGACAGCCATCAGACAAGGGGATGGATGATTCTTGTCATTCTTGATGCGACCAAGGCTTTTGACGCGTTCTCACCCAACATGTGCTGATAATATACACACGTAATTGTCAACTAGGCGACGTTTGATAACGTATATCATGAATCAAGTTAATTCCCTGATTAAAATAAATAATTCATAAATTCCTTGCGATAGTTTATTTTACTTGTTTCTTTACTTACACTAGCTTTGCTACTCTATTTCGAGCAGTTTATGAATTATTTCATTTTATAAGGAAAAATTTTTCCATGCTAGCGCTTTTTTCTATTCAATGGAGCGTGCTCAACTTTCAAAGATAATACCCAAATATCATTGCCATGAAGCGGTAAATTTAATCATGAATCTATTATAGATGTAAGCGTAACGTATAGGCTGCTCTTTGGGTGTCCGACGATTTGTCCGCCTAGATACAGTATGTTCCCCAACATTTGTTCGCCAACAGATTATCGCCAGCAAAATGCTGCCTCGATCTATTGTTTGCCAACAAATGATCCCAATGACATTTATTCCCAACAATTGATCGCCATTTAAGCAGGATAATTTTTAAGACTGATGGGTTAGGTTAGGTCAGGTCATAGGGGTTCGGGGGCGAAGCCCTCGATTAAGTAGGGGTTCAGGGGCGTAGCCCACGATTAGATACGGAAAAAATCGAATTAACATATATGTAAACATATTAACACATTTAAACATATCATTAACATAATATTAACATAAATCATTGTTTATAAATCAAAGTTCATCTTATTTATCAACAATACATGTATATTTCACAGGCCTCACAAGTTATCTTTGCAATGGCGAACAGATTCTGATGGTGAACAAATGATTGATTGAGGCGATGATTTGTTGACGAACAAATATTGGGGAACATATCCATGCGAACAACTTTCCGGGAGTCGTTCTTTATCTTATCCATTCCAATACAATGATAACCCAATCAAAGAACTATCTCGAATTAGTTTCAATGTAAAATCCATTTCATTGGGTGCACGGATAAATGCATTCGACATTTCATTATAGGGCCTACACTTCCTACATATTGGTTTTCATGTATTCGAAGTTATTTATTTTTTATAAAAAATAAAAAAACAGAAATATCCCGAAAATTCAAGCATATACATGTAGGGAAGTTCCCTATAAGGGGCTACTTGGAGTTCATGGGACAATTTTTCTTACTTAAAAATATGAATATATTACGAACGGAGGTGACACTAAAGCAATTAATCACCACCTTTAACATTTTAAGGGTGCCTTAACTTCAATTCCAATTTAATCGGTCGTTAAATTTTAACGAAGTGTATGATGTATAGGAATTTGGACAGTAGATAAATTTCCATATTAATTTGACTAATTATCACAATGGTGGGATGTCGGTTGTTTACGAGTTTATAACTTTGGCCTAATTCTGCGCAGGAGTATGGTGCATGGGATATGTAAAGGGATTGATTTCCTTATAGTATGCATGCTTTGACTCCGTATACCATTGTACGCAATGAAGTGTCTATAATTCTGTAAATTATATCTGATGCGTTGCGAGATAAAGCCTGCGATTAATTAAACTCGGAATTGCTACCGGATAAGAAAGTTATGGGTCAAGGGGCGATACAGCTACCCTTTTCCGACAGAGATAAAAAATATTATACATCGAGGCTAAAAAGAATGGCTTAATTTTAAGGCATTTTTTTTACACAAAAAAACCACAATGCGTATATAGATCGCTGTGCTGAGTTCGCACTCCTTGGCAATAATCAGACCAAACAAATAAACAGCACCAATTTCGGCCATGGCTGCCATTCGAAACGTAATGACGTCGTTAACATCTGCGCGTCATTTCTCACCTCAACGTCACGAGTTGGTGTACGTAGAAAACGATCGACGTTCAAATCCACCAAATAAATTGAATCGATAAATCAATCCACGATTTCGCATATTTCACGCATCAATTTCATTAAGAACTCTGGATGCCATATTCGTCGCCATGATACAGCGCGCAATTTTGAGCAAATGAAAACCCCTTTCATTTCAACCACAAAAAAAAGGGAAACTGAAATAACTGGAAACGCGAAGTGCATCGTAAAAAAAACGAAAAGGTCAAATGCAAAGCCTGACGATGAAATGAAGAAAATCGAGTTTAAAAAAAGATTGCCATTAAACTCGGCATCGAATCCTGCACGAACCTGCCCGTGGTAAGTAGAAATGGGGGCAGGCCCCCCAGCCCCCATTACGGTGAATAAGAGCTTATTCGGAATTGTATATACATGCCAAAATCGCGCTGAAATTATGAGGAAAATTAAAGTCAAAAGATGGCATCTGACAAAATAATTGACGGGGCGAGTTTGATAGAAGACAAAATGTCGGGTGAAGATATGCAAATTCCCGGCTAATCGAATGGCGCTCACATCAAACGTGAGGTCAACCCTTCCAGCTGACCATGCAGTTGTAGCGCCGCAACTATTTTCCCGGCGGACACTGCGCGAGTATAATTACATCAAAATCGCTTCTGACATCCTATCCGGGAAGATGAACCGATAATTTCTGCGTTTCCTCAGTTCACTCACTCGCTATAACCCTTTATATTTTTAAATTGCTTCCCGTGGTTTTTAATTTAGTCCTTCTTAATTCGACAACTCAAAATAAAGACAAAACTTTTTTGGCTAACTGAGGCACGCTATATGTAGATTCGATGCAAATACGCAAATTCCTGGAAAATGACGCATTTTGGTTGAAACCGCTTAATTAACGTTCGCCGAACTCCTTCTTTTCGTCGATTTAATTCAATTATTATACCGTTCGTATGAAGTTCGAATGGTGAATCGATTTACGATGCACGCACAAATGCGCACCCAAAATGCCCGTCAATCCGTTGCATTATATACTGTAGTCGTGCTCATTTGATGCGCTAATATAGCAAATCTGCATTATCTCATTTTGAAATTATATTGTTTACGCGAAGTTAAGTGATGCCACTCACACGCTTGTTCGCATTAGCATGCGTGGCCATGCACTGGAGAATGCTAATTAAATACATTAGCCAGTTTCGAATGTATGGATGCACTTGGTTCGAGTAGCGTTGTTTTTCCAGGCGTAAACCTACCTTAGCCTATACTGTATATGTAGCCTACATGTATAGACGTGTATACATGTATACCAAAGATTTCATTTCAGCGGAGGGCAACATTGTACGAGTATAGGCTACGTCAAAGCGAGCGCAGAATTTGTGTGTATATAGAACATTGGTGAAAATTACTACAGGGTTGGGAAGAAATAATTTGCAACATTTCCGAAATCATTTCGAGGCTATCCCTCCACTGTGACGTAGCATTTGTTCCCAAAATGTCACCTAGATCTCTACTTTAGAAGGAACCCAATTAGAAAAACTGTCAATTTTCCGTTTAAGACTGCATGCATGGGTAACGCGAATTGAGCCCAATATTTTTAGGCGACAGTTTCGGCTAAATGGCAGCAGTTCCAAATGACACATACTGTACATGTACAGTACATAGCTCATTCAATGAATACTATTTTATAACGTGATTTATCTCAAAATTTAAAAATGTTCCATTGAGTAATTTCTGAAGCGTGGGATGCGATATGGACACCTTGCAGAAACATTTGAGTTGAAGATAGGTTTGTTAAGTAATTTACCAACATTCGGCAAGTGGGACAGAAATGCTTCACGCCTATAATAACCACTATTGAAGTAGGCATAATCATTCGAAACCTCTGACTGAGCTCCGTGCTGATACGGATGCTTACTATTGGTTCTGCTTTTTGCATGCGATTAGACGATGGAATAACCTTCCTGACGATAGTTCGCATTTAATCCAAGTTCAGTTTTATAATGATGTCTAAGTCGCAACCAATGTAGGAGCTTTCTCCTGAAAATGGACTCGCCCCCCTACCATTTGGCATTTAGTTGCTGACTGTAGGGTACTGAGTTGAATTGGATTGAAAAGGTGGTAGATCAAAGGTATGCAGTGACACCATGCACTCTGTATTTTTTTATGTAACGAAAACGATCGAAGAACCATTTCGTTTAAATTTCCCGAAACACCTTTCATTTATAACTAGCGGTTGTACCCGGCTTCGCCCGGGGTGTTAGATGTCGATATCCCTACCGAGTTCAAAGCGGAAACGGGCAGTGCTGTCAAACCTGCCCAACAAAAGTGATACACATGTACTTGTAATGTGATAACATAACTTAGAATACTTAATTGACTTGTTTCCTACTTTTTAAATTGGTTTTATATTGGTTGGAATTTCAACCTCCCTTATCTGAACTTTTCACTTATATGAACCACATCTGGTCCCAATTAGTTCATATAAGAAATGTTGTACTTAAGTGTATTAGTCTATATGCATAAGTGCAGTGTACATGTTCATTATTTTAATTTAATTCAGTGACAAACGTAGCATGTTTTTTGGTGGTCACTCTTAACAGGTTTCAATGTATAGGGAAATTTAACTAACATGTCTTAGGTTTTTAGATGAATTTTAATAGCTACATGTATGTAACGATATTTGAAATTGTACTTTGTTTTTATGAACGCGTATCTCTCGTTCTGTTTATTTTCGATTTTTGTTCTTCAAAATGTAATTCTCTCTTTAATACCCTGTATCGACGTTGATGTCGCAACCAGAAATGTAAATGCCCTAAAACTGATATACAGTGAAAGGGTGCGAATACAAAGAATTCTTATTGCAGGTGCTTATCCCTCAGCGTACACTAGCGCCAACAAGCGGGACAAGAATGCGGTATGCTTTTTAAATGAGGGCGCGCACAAAGAAAGCTTAACCGAGCCCGGCTGAGCTTACAAGAAGCGCTTATAAACTTTCAAAAATGTTTTTGAAATTTTTTTTGAAATTTGTTTTTGAAATGTTTTTGCATTTGTAAGACACAGTGATAAACAGATCACTATTGTCGAAATTGTAGCCATGCACACATACCTGATGCGCATGTGCGAGGTTTTACGCGGAATGTTTAACCTAGCTCAACGCATGCAGTGGCGCCACCAAGCACACTAACCATCACGCTGATATCAGCGTTCATTGTGCGCCTCAAAGCTGGAAACAAGAAACTTAAAACAAGCACTAAAGAAGCTGAAAGAACCACGCCGAATGTAAGCATTCTTTCTGCTCGCACTCATCCATCGCCTATACCGGTCAGCCGCTTATTTCGCTCAAATTGTATAGTTGTTTCGGGGGAAATGCTCAGCATTTCGGTAAACTCCCCTGAGTTTCTCACAACCCCCCCCCCCTCCCCAAAATGTTGATTTTTGCATCCTCTTCGCCGCCATTGTTTTCATCGATTTAGGAAGAACTCTCTTGTCCGTTGTTATTGTTGTTGTTTTTGGCATCCTCGTAGCCGCGCTGTCTTCTCTCGAGAGCCCCTCGTCTGGGATTGGAGGGGGATTAAGGACGAGGGGGAAAACATTGGATTTATCTCGGTTATTACCAACTATGGATATTCGAGCCATAAACGCGCGTCGAACATATGCTACATCTGCCGGGATTTCCCGCTTTCATTTATTCGCCCAAATGTTTCTTCCGCTCGTTTGTTAGTTCAGCAATTACTGCCTTTTGCCAACATCGACTCAGTCGTGGCGTGAAATTAATTCCCAATCAACTCCACCAAAATGGCCGGAACAACGCGCCCCCTACAGGGTGGCTCCGAGTCGAGAACATTCCACGGTGATGAAAGTTGATAAAAGAATGCGGTGTTTTTTTTGGATTATAAGAGGATGCTCTAGTGGTCTATCCATTATTTTTAGATGGAAGGTTTTCGAAGATATATTTTTAAGTATAATAATTTCGATACGTTTTTTTTTTCCATTAAGATAAAAGAGAATGTCACATTATAAAATATTAGACGCGATAACCTTAAGCGAATTACAATGAAACCTGTTCTGAGTGACCACCAAAAAAAACAACATGCTACGTTGGTCACTGCCTGAATTAAATTAAAATAATGAACATGTACACTGCACTTATACATGTAGACTGTAATACACCAAGTAAATAACCACAAAACCAAAAAAGTACAGAATCATCATGTCCAAGGGTTAAAGCAAGATGTAACGTGACTCATCAGTTATCTGGTCACTTTTAAGGTACATTGGCAATGGAAAAATTGCAAAACAGACAACACACACTGGTCACTGTACCCAATGGACCGGTGGTCACTGGTCATTATACAGAGAATTTTTAGGAAGAAAATGTACACTGGAAAAAACAATACACTAAAAAGTGGTAAACATGAACATAACAACAGTAGCTGGATAGAGAAAATCTCGGTAAATAATACGGAAATTAAAATAAGGAAATTAAATAAAACTGTACAACTTTTCAAACTTGAATCCTAGGTTTTAGAATGGGCGAGCTTTATAGATGATTCACGGTAAATTTCTGTACAAGCGAAGCATGTTTGGAGAAAATTTAGCATAACTAAATTCGGAAAAACCTAAACTTTACATAAGGAAATAGGGATGATAATGTGGTGTAGAAGTCATAAGAAATAGTATAATTTCGGGAAAGGTTTTCGAGTCTTCAAAGTCTTCAGAGGCTCACTGGACAGAGAGCCTCTACAGTAAAGACTTTCCCTGCAGGCATCCCGATTAATCCCCGTTTTCGGAGTGTCGATGCAACGAAACCATTCATCAAAAACAAGGAGAACAACAACAGTTGATTCGGTGCGGCTAATCAATAAAAAGAAAGAAAAAAAATGCGAGGAAAAAATGGATTTGCGAAAATGAGAAGCATCGGATGAGACGCGTGTGGAACCGCCATTGGCGAGGATTTGGCGAAGAAACGTCCGAAAATCCCCCAGAGATGGACTTAGGATGAAAGGCTTTTTCGGACGAAGATAGGACCATCTCCGCCTCAAAAATGATGGATTTTAGGCTTTACTCGGCGCCTATCTCGCGCCGAATTAATCAAAAGCGAATCTGACAGGCGAGGGTCGAAGGTTAACCGAAAAATTCGGGTAAAACGAAGCTTTCAATAAATAAAACATGCATCTACTTCGTGTAGATAGAAAAAGAAGAAATCGTAGTCTCGACAATTCCCCGGACACTACGACTCGATTCCGGCACGGTGATCTTCACCAAATCCAATTTCGGGAAAATTTAAAAAAAAAAGTAAGTTAAATAAGTAAAAACTGAGGGAAAAAATTTTTAAGAAGCTTTTCGTTGGATAACGCTGCATTCTCACGAAATATTTACGATGTTTTGTTGTTGTTTTTTTTCCTGGGAATTTTGATGAGCAACGTCAGTCTGGCGTTGTTCTTCCAAAAATTCAATTTCTTAACATTGGCTAAACTAAAAAATGTATAAGAATTTCGCGTAAAAAAAAAAACGAAACGCGATTTCGATAAATTTCGGAGGAGATGCTATGAAATAATAAATTCTGGCTCATGATAAATAATACGAACTTTTCCTTCTCCATCGTATCAGATAAGTCATCAATCAAGGGAGTAACCTTAGTGGAAATCGAGTACATGTACTTCGTTTGAATACGAGTACGTATAACTTTAATGCCAAATTTTGAAGTTTTTCATGCATTTTATGAATCATAAGTATATGAACGTCATCTCCAAATCTCACTCTGAATAATCGAGAACTTTTCGTAATTTTGACTTAATTGGGCTTATTTTTGCGAATCTACTGTATATTCGAAAAGTCTACGTGAAAACTGACCTTGAAGTGAAACAGAATAACTAACGCCAATAAAATATCCCGAATCATAAAACGAAATTTAAATTTAATGCGTTCGCGGAAAAAGGTTTTATCGAACAATAAGTCTCGTAAGACTTGGTTTCTCCACACGGAAATAGAAGTAATAATTAGCTTAGCTCATTTTATGTTTACATTTATTTCAAAATAACTCAGTTTCTAAGTTCGGATTATAAATACACCTCTCGCGCAACCCTACACTCAGCAGCCTTATAACGATTCACGTATGAGCGAGCTTACATCATATGTAGGAAATCTTTGTACGGTTAAGTTCTTAAGGGTGTTTATGCGCTAATGGCGGCCATAGTTGTGAACCAATTACATATTTAAGGACTCGTTTAATTGTGTGAAAATACAACCTTATTACGATTTACCTACGAACGTTGTTAGATGAAACCTGTTACGGGCACATTGTCACTAATCACGGTTGACAGAGTCAAGATTTCTTGGGTAGATGTAGGCCACATAAAAAGCCGCTTAATGCGATCACGCTTAATCCGATCCGATCTATCAAAACCTTCAAAACGGATTTTTTTACTACATACGGCTTTATGTAAAAAACGCTTAATCGGATCATCTAGTCGCTTAATTCGATCGAATTAGCAAGTGTCTACATAACGGCATGAAATTTCAGCAGTTGCAGCGAGCGGGCATCATCAAACACTACTTACAACATGAACAAAACGTGAAACGACATCAACTTAATAAATACACTTTACTTTTCCTGTTTCAAAACTGGAAAGAAAAGTCACGTTTCATTGTTAACCAATTATGAGAAGTTGCGATTATAAAATTTTACGAAACATATAAATGAAATCAAATTACTTCCAATTTGGAATTTTTAAAAGCAATGATTGCTAAAATGCTCAGAAATGTGCGCTCGACGTTTTCGACACCCCTTAAACTTGCCAGAAATTAGGTAACAATTATTTGCCTCGTGTGTGGCGGCTTTAATGAATGCCAAAAGCAATGAAATTAGCACGAATTAGACACGTGTCCGAGTCGAGAATAACACGAGTATGACGAGCCAAAACACGTATATGCGTGTCATGTCTGCGTTACGTTTCCTTATACCAGCATGCACGAAACAAATTAGAATCGGGCGAGCTGAACTTCCGGTTTGAGCAACTATATACGAGCTGTTAAGCTCGGAATTTCAACAATTTCAAATCTGAAAAAAATCTACCTCGACTAAAACAACGATAGCCTATAGGCCTGTCTCGGCTAAGCTTTCTTTGTGAGCGCCCTCATTTAAAAAGCATGCCGCATTTTTATCGCGCTTGGTGGCGCTAGTGTACGTCGAGTGGTAAGAGGCTGCAATAAACATTCTTTGTGTTCGCACCTTAAAACAAATTTGTGATCAATTTATCAAATTATGAAATCATGTATTGAAAAACGTTCTTAAAAATTCAAAGTTCCTCCTCGCCTACTCGATTCGAACTGCTCGAGTAGTTTCCGACGACGCATTTCTTAGGCGATATACGCCTAATTTAAGATTCGTTTTATCACTAAAATGTTCGTATTTTTTTACTCCATAAGTGGATTTTGTGCTTATAGACGGATATGATAGGCAAAAATCGGGTAATTTTTCACAAACTGGTTTTTTATCCTTAAAAACCCGGGTATTAAACAACCACGACGATGAAAGTGCGAAAAACGAGAATCCGCAACAAAAGGTTAACAAAAGTATTTAAAATAAAAAAAAATTCATCCTTGAAACATGCTCGACCCTTACCATTTTCACGACATTTATCATTTACGCAAAAACAAAAAAACAAAAAAACGTCCAATCTACCTTCCCATTGGTCAAGCACTCGCATATAAGGTCTCCAAATCCTCTCCGAAACAGTACCAAAATTCCCCGAACCGACCATGCATCGTCGCTTCGTCTTTCTGGCTTTCGCACTGACCATCGTGACAGTGGCCGCCATGCCCACAGTGGACGACGGTCAACTAGCCCAAATCGTGCGAATTCGTCGCCAGGTGGCCGAGATATGCGCCACGCTGAAGGACACCACCGGATGGGGCTGCGATGACCCCGCGTCCCGCCAGGTTTGGCGCGGAGTTAACCAACTCCGAGGAATCAGCGACTGCAACAGCTTGTGCACGAGCAAAGGCAAGTCCGGGGGCAGCTGCACCAGCGCTCCCAACAAAGACAACAGCTCGTGGTGTCCGAGCGGTCAAACCTGCACTTGCCGATAATAGGGGTGAGTACAGGGTCCCCCCATAAAATTCATTTTCAACTTTCCTGACCTTTCAATGTTTTAAAACAAATTTCGTTGGCCATGCAATGACAATGTCAAAATTGACATACCATAGGCTACAGTATATATATGCCAATGTTATCCATGATTTAGAAAAATCGACGAAGGACAATATTCAATATATTGCAAAATCTACTAATTTAAAAATTTTCAAAATTAGATAAAGATGCTTTACCAATTTCTCCTCGAAAACTGTTAACTTTTTTTTTTTGCATAATTCGTACTAGGAGGCTGTTGAAAATTTTGCGTAATTTGTACTCGAAAACAGTTGAAAATGTTTCACAAATTTTTACTCTGAAAACGTGGAAAATCTTGAAGGTTTGGCTTAGGAAAAGATCAAAAATTTTGCTAATAAGCCCTCAAAAAAAGTTAAAAACTTTGTAAACATGTCCTTGGAAACAGTTGGAAAATTTGTCAAGTTTGTCTTCTGAAATTGGTGAACATTTTTGCAAACTGTATATTGGGAATTTTTTAGTTTTTTTGCAAATGGGCCATGAGCTAACAGCGTGAACATGTTAATTTTGGATTGTGACAACATTAATACGTTTAATTTCTGACTTTTTAAAAATAAGTATTTCTTTCCTGACTTGTCCAGGTTTTCCAAGTACTTGAGCAGTTGAATATAATTTTATCTCTCTTTTCATTACAGGTATAAGTGAATTGATGCAAATATCCAAAGGACTACACAGGATGCCATCTTGAACTCATCGCCGCGTATCCACCAATGGACAACAACATTTTGACATTAAAATTAAAAGCATTCGCGATTGTCGAATGTTGAAAGTGTATAACTAAAATTCATTTTTCGTGGAAAATTAGTTCGGAATTAAAACCATAATAAAGAGCCAACGTCTCGTTATATTTTCTAATTGTTTGAAATTGTGAACTTTTTTAATTTTACCTCATACCGTACAGTGCCTAATAGAACACCCCCCCAAATAGTGCTCCCATGGTGTACTATTTGGCCTTCAGTGCCAAATAGTACACCCCCGGGTGCACTATTTT
>JAQGBX010003084.1:0-18258 GCA_034698745.1 Megaphyllum sjaelandicum
TTCGGCACTGTACAGCGCGGAATTCGTTAGAAAACCAAGTTTTCCAAAAACGATCTATATCACCTATTAGAGAAAAAAGGCACATCTATATTCAAAATGTGTCTGGAAAGATACTTCTTAATAGAAGTTTCAACAGTTTAATGGTTTTTTTACCCCAAATAATAATTTAAAACAACTTATATGAAATTCGAAAAAAATTAACACGCATTGCACCATGCATGGTTAATGAAAGACGAATTCATTTAAATAAAAATGTAAAAAATAATGCGCGGGAGCATTTGAAATTAGGGTTAACAATTTATCATTTTAACACTAACATGAAATCAATAAATTACAATATCCTTTATGTGGAATGATTAATCCACTAGAAAATGAATACTTTCTGTAAAATTGTTAGAAAGTCTCTGTTTAAATTTCAAAAAGCATAAAAAACAAATTGAAAATAGAGTTGGCCTTATATATATAGGATGCATGTTTTTAACAAATACACAAATATTTTTTTATGTAAAAATTTCTCGAATTAACATTAGAAAATCATTTTAAATTTGAAAGAGTATTTTGTTAATTATACCATTTTTTCGATAGAAATATATTCTGTATGGACAAATTATTAGCATTGCAGTGATGTTATCCCCAAAACTGAATTTTACAAACCTTTTTTTGAAAGATTCATTAACAACTGGTTGAATTTGGAAAGATATTTAGAAAAGCGAGGAAATCCAATGGCATAACCTAAAAACAATGAATAGCTTTTGAAATAAATTAAAAAAAACAAATATTAAAAAACACCAGCAAATTTACATCGATGGTGCACATGTGCCTAAGTTATTGAGAACTCAGGAAGTTTGCTAAGAACATTATCCATGGATCTTAAAATGCAAACTTACCAGTTTTGGGGAACCGAGATCCTACAATTAACAGGGTGCAAGTATCGTCTTGAGCAAGGAGGTAGTTGAGTATAACGGCATCGTAGATAAATGCATCCAATTCACTTGTTAAAAAGAAATGAAAATAAAGATTCCACAATTTCTAGAAGTATCATAAGTAACAACACTTAATGTTGCATGTGGTTTACTGCCGTACACTTCGCCATAAGCAAAAATATACAATATTTCGATGACCAGAAACCCGATGGACAAGAGCAATCCCAAACCGAGCAAGATGAAAATGCTGGCGAACTGAACCAATGTTACTGGTTCACTGGAAGTTAGAACTCTTAGAAAACTTGTGTAAATTGTATATTGGACAGCCTGGAGGTATACAATTACATGTATTTTTTAAATTATGCCAAACAATAGATAGACTTTGCTTATGATAAATCCAGCTTTAGAATAGTAATAGCGTAGGTTGATAACATACAAGTTCAAATCTATTTATATAAAATAGAAAACGCGTCCATCTTGTTTGTCACTGGCTGGGTGAGTGGGTTTGTGTGTAACATCATTCGTGTGGGGCCATTCGAAAAGGGCGTTTTCAAAAGGCACGTTCCCCTACGCGCCAGGGAAAAAGGTCATTTTCGAATGGCCCTACACGAAAGATCTTACACACAAACCCACCCAGCCAGCCAGCGACAAACTCCATGAGGGTTTCCAAGGCCATAATTTTTTTAAAATTTACCCCAGGAACATAAAAGTGCCAAATTAGTTTTTCCCCGGGTCATGCCGGGTATTTTCTGCTAGTAACCGAGCGAGGTGGCTTAGAGGTTAGCATCTTCGGCTTACATCCGGTGGACTCAGGTTCGATTTCCGGGTCGGCTATCTTTGATTGTGGTTTTCATGGTTTGCCACAATTTCTCCAGGCAATTGCTGAGATGGTTCCTATATTAAATCGGCCATGACCGCCTTCCTATCCCATCCCAACCTCCTTGTTAAAATTTCAAATACGGAAAAATTAATTAAAATGTGATTTTGGGATCAATCATGACCAGACTATTTAGTATGATTTAAATTCTATGATGATCCCCCCTGCCACATGGTAGTATGTACTGACTGCAGGGTAAAGAATAGAATAGAATCTATATATTTATATATATACATAAAGGCAAAACGCGTCCATCTTTTGTGGATGGCTAGGTGGTCTTGTTTGATCCTTTGTTGTGTGGCCATTCGAAAAGGTCGTGTGTGTGGCATTAGGGGCCAATTTAGGGGCTAGTAATAAATAAGGTAAAGTCAACACATTTTTACCTATTTTTAACCGCCATGATGCCTTCCATAACGTTCGCCTTGTTAAATTGCTGCATGTATTGATGCATAATGGGTTGGTTGAGTTGGATTACTGCATCCGTGTGAGTGTTGGACACCGTTCCAAAGCGCAAGGGAGGATTGTGGGAGTAAGGTTCAGCTAACTGCAGAAAGTTGACAAAGAAACAATATTGGAAATTATTCTAATTTAGATAAATAAGAAATGGCCTAAGAGTACGGTCCTTTGAGGTAGCTAACCTAAGCGCAGCTGAAATTCAGTTAAAAGGAGGCCAAGTGTTGGCATTAGTCACCCCGTTTCCAGAGGAGGATGAGATAGTCTTGGCAAACGAAAGCAAAAAAATAGGGGAACAGGAGACAATGAGCCTAACGGATTGGGTGCGACTTGAGGCGGACCTAAATATAAATCCTGACTTGATGCAGAAACTGCGAGAGGATCTACTGGCCTTGCAGGTGCGATTCCGATCAGTGTTTGCTCTTTTGGTGGCAGAGTTTGGGTTGAGTAAACTGCTAGCACACATTATCGATACACAAGGGGCCCCCGGTTTACCAGCCACCTAGAAGGACGTCCCCAGCCGTCCGGGAAATTGTACGAGAAAAAGTGGCAGAAATGTTAAAAAAAACAGATTATAGTCCCTAGCAAGAGTCCCTATTCAAGTCTTATCGTAATAGTAAAAAAAAGATGGAGCTTATATGCTCTGTATAGATTATCGAAAACTAAATGCGCAGACAAAAGTAGACGCATACCCAATCCCACGCATCGCTAATGCGCTGGATTCCTTGCAAGGGGCAGACTGGTTCGCTATGCTGGATCTTATGTCGGGATATTAGCAGCTGCCAATGTCCCCTCAAGATAGAGTGAAAACAGCGTTCTCTTGTTGTGAGGGACATTACGAGTTTCTCTGAATGCCCTTAGGCTTGTGTAATGCTCCCGCAATGATGCAGTGTAATTTGAAATAGGTCTTGCTGGGTCTTGCAGTGTTTGGTTTATCTCAACAATGTAATTATTTTTGCGGGTGCCTTTGGGGTGTTCCTAGCTAATTTGCGAGAAGTGTGGCAGGTTTTTCAAAATCATGGGCTGCGGTTATGCCCAAGCAAATGTTTTTCAGCTACCATCAGGTAAAATACCTGGGACACATAGTAAGTAAGGATGGAGTGGCAATGGACCCTGAGAAGATAGCTGCAGTGGTGGTGTTTCTGACCCCCACCTCACGAACGATGGTTAAAAGCTTCTTGGGCTTAGCAGGGTATTATCGCCGCTTCATCGTTGGGTTCTCTAAAATTGCAGCGCCACTGATCGATCTCACCAGTGAGAAAATGAAGTTTGAATGAGGAGACAAATTTAAAGCGGTATTCTAGGGGCTAAAAAGAGAGCGCTGACTTCGGCACTGTTTTAATGATGTTTAATCCGAATCTGCCTTTATTTCTGTACACAGATTCATCCCTATTGGGACTAGGTGTAGTTATTCAGCAGGGAGAGGGAGATAAGCAGCATGTGCTGGCATACGCAAGTGAAACCATTTCGGATGCTAAGTCTTGATACTCGGTAACTGAGTTGGAGGCGCTGGCGGTGGTCTGGGCCACCGAGAAGTTCAGACATTACCTGTTCGTTAAGAAATTCACAGTGGTCACAGACCACCATGCCTTTTGTTTTTAAAGTAATGTGAAAAATCCCTCCTCTTGCCTGGCCTGCTGGGTTGCCCGACAAGAAGAATTCCAGTATACTGTCAAGTATAGAAAAGTATACAAAAACGCTGACTGCCTTAGCAGGTTCCCCCAACCAGCAGAGCCACACGAAGGAGAGAATAATGCCTATCTATTTATGTTGTCAGGGGATGTTGATCTTCAGGCGGAGCAGAATAAGGATGTTTCGTTAATTGACCTTCGTGCTTGAGTCCCCCGGGCGCTGGATTCATCCAGAAAATATGTAAAATTAGCGGGTGTATTATATTTTTTTATGCTGGGAGAAATCCCACATTTGTTGTTTGTAGTGACGGATCACTTGCGCCAGGACGCTCTGAGGATGTGTCACGACAACCCTTTGATGGGACATTTTAGGGTAACCAAAACAGTTGCAGCAGTAGCTAGGGCGAATTACTGGCCACGGTGGCGAAGGTCAGTCTTGCAATATACCGGGTGGTCCATTTATCATGTTTCGTTTAATATCTTTTAAAATAAATAGCAAATCATAAAATTATCATAATGAAAAATAATAATATGAACTTGCCTTTTAATTAACGTGAAAAAGAAAGGGTTTATTAGCCCCACTTTGGGGTTCCAGGGTATCCCTTCAGAATTTTTTAATGGGATTCCCCATTTTTTTGCAAATTATAAATCTGTGCTTAAAACAAAATAAGTTTTGTCTAAAAGATTTGAAAGATTTTTTTTATTAAGATTTATAATACCAACTTGCGCTTTTAAATTATGCAAGAATGAAGGGTCTTTCTATGGGGGATCCGATGGTCCCTTTGTAATTTTAAATGGGAAGCCCCAATTTTTTACTTAAAACACAATAAGTTTTGTCTAAAATAGGTATTTTTGGCATCATCTTAAATGTTTCTGTAATCAATGTCTGAAATCGTGCAATACGCCATTCAGTTTTTTTAACAGGCTACCTGTTGAAAAAAGTGAATGGCAGATCACACGTATGATTTTGGACATCGATTAAAGCAACATCTAAGATTATACCAAAAAAATTATTTTAGACAAAACTTATTTTGTTTTAAGCACAGATTCATAATTTGCAAAAAAATTGGGGGTCTCATTGAAAATTCAGAAGGGATCATCTGGATCCCCCATAGGGGGACCAAGGAGCCCTTTTCTTTTCACGTAAATTAAACAGCAAGTTGATTTTAGTATTTTGTATTATATTAATATTTACGATTTACTATTTATTTTAAAAGATATTTAACGAATCATATTAACTGGACCACGCGGTATACAAACGTGTTAACTTTGCCAAAAGGTTAAGCAAGTAAAAACTAAACCGGCAGGTGAGCTGTTCCTTATTGTTTGCGCAGGCCCTGCAGAGCAATAGGGCTTTGATTTTGTAAGTCCACTGCCACAAGCGTTAGGGAGATGTCTTCCTTAATAGTGGCGGTGGACTATGCCACGCCATTTTGCATGGCTACCCTTATTAAGAACCAGAATGCTAGAAGCTTGGTTAAGTTCTTTGAGAAAATAGTTTGCGAGTTTGGGATCCCCCACGCACTAGTCTCCGATAGTGGGTCACCCAAAAAAAGCAAGGAGTTTCTGGAGTTCGTAACGAAGTATGGGATAGAACACCGTTGCTAGACTGCCTATCATCAGCAGGTGGACAAGCTTACCGAAAGAGTAATACAAACACTCATGACGGTATTCCATACGAGGTTCCTGGAGGATACAACAGGAGTTAATTGGTGGCCTGGGTTAACGAGTCAGTGTATGCATGAAATTTTGCTCGCCAAGCGTCTACCAAGGCTACTCCTTTTAAACTCATGCATGGTTTCACTTCTAGGAGTGTTAGAGATAACCTGCTGTGCCCTTTGGTAGAACTTCCTACGATACAGGGTAGAATTCCACAGTTGCGAGATAAGGCCGGGTTAGAATTCGAACAGGCCCAGGCCAGACAAAAAGCATATTTTGATAAAACTCGGGTTAATACCCAGTTAAAGCGGGGTGACTTGGTCCTATTAAAAAATTTAGGTCCCGCCCCACAAGAAGTGGGTAAGTTTAAATTGCCCTTTCAAGGCTCGTTCCAAATTGTGAAAAAGCCTCCTCAAGACAATTATGAGTTCCGAGATATGCGTCGGGGCACACCTAGAACGTCATTAACGCATGTATCAAACATTAAGCGACCTTACCCTAGAGTCTGTATGTTACAGTATGTTAAATCGTGTTATTGTGTGTTAAGAAGGTTTCGCCAGTTTCAAAAATTCGCACCAAGAAGAAAGCGAGAAGAAAGTACCCATAATCCTTTGCAGGGTGTGACAACAAGTGGGAAAGCATGTGCGTTAGCTGATCGTTCAGTCTTTTGTTTGCGGCATGAGCTGTCTGTTAGTTTGTGAACCTGCCTTAATAGCGAACAACCAAGTAAGATGGATAAGACTGGAGATGTCTCGGAGAAGGGTGTGATAATGATGTCTGAATGTCTGAGAGAAGCATGGATAAGAATCTTAACTTCAAGGGTCCTACATGGCCACACGTGGGGTAGCCCTAACGTCTCTGGACCGCCATTGCGCAGGACTGGATCCTCACTGGCACTCCTAAATGAAAACGCGGACTTGTTGTTGAGAGGATTAATGGCCTTAAGGTTGCTACAGTCGGTACAAGCTCTGGCTACCGCAGCAGTTTTGCGATCAGCATTACGCGGTTATGAGGAGAGTAAACTGTGCCCTAACCCGGCTAAACACATGCCAAAGGACGTGGCAGATGCTGCTGTCTAAACTGAACAGTTTGACATCCACCAAAACAGAGAAGATAAAGGAGCAGTGAGAGGTATGCTGTTTGATACTCCACTACAGTCGTCGGAGTTGCTATAAGCTGAGACAGACGTCGATGGCTATGCCCCGTCCTCGGATGAGTCTCCTATTCGAGGTCGGGAATATAAGATACCACCGCTAAAGATTCAAGCGAGAAAAGGTGCTTTCGAGGACCAGCCTTTTGAGATGAACGAAACCGGACCCGGTGAGCAAGATGTTCACCCGGGAGGAGCTGTTCACCTTGCACTAGTATAGTCAATATGGCAAGTTGATGGATAACGCGGACATCCCTTCTTGTTGCCTGCTACAACGTGCTTTTGAAGCAGGGGTTTCGGCTCTGGATTCATCATGGCCTGCTCAGTTACAGTTGGTGCAGAGCAATACGCAAGAATGCCGTGAGAAGCGCTGCTCGAAGAAGCAGCGGATTAAAGCAAGGCTGGCGAAGTTAGACCCCAACTTCAGGAAGTAAAATGTAACTGTGTGAGTCGTCCTCGAAAAAGTATGTCCCTGGTGAAACTTTCGATAAAAGGAAAGTTTTAAAACAGTCATGTAGTTGTGTTTTAAAGATTATTTATTAAATTTAGTGTTCTAATACATCTGTTATGGTTTTGTTTTATATTTTATACAGATTCAAGCACGACAGTCTAACCTTTCGTTGATTTTCTTTTTACAATGTTTTAATACCTTGCTCTGAAGGTGCTGCAGTCTGAAGGGAGGGTGTAGGAGCGGCCAGAATCTCGCTACACGATTAGCACGTTCCGGGAACCATGTGACGCAAAAAGCAAGTAAGAATATAAGGCAACATTCTAAATGGGAATGTGGGCACTTCGCCAAGGTTAGCGAGGTGCTATAAGAATGCATGTGAGAGGAGCAGGGGCGCTCTCTCTCTCTCCCTGAAAGTCATTGCATAAGGTCCTATATGGACATTCATGGTGTGTGCGCTCTCGTGCCATGGGCTGTCTCTCGGGCTCCTCTTTCGGAGCTTTTGCCGCGACTTGTTTGCTATTTAGGCGGCCAGTTGGGCTGCCTCTTGTTCAACCAATTGGTTCGTTGATGCTGCTCTGCGCTTGCGTTTGTACCCCTATTTAATTGTATGTTAAATGGGTTTCACCACCTTATTTGCTTATTAAATGAGCCCTATGGGTTTCCTAGATTCAAACTTGTGCTGAACTCGCTTCTTTTAAGGTCTGGGTTGCATTGTTCTACTGTAAGGGTCACCTGAGACCTACATTGTGTTCCGGGGGGTTCTTACTCGGTTTTTTTTATTTCTTCCTTCTTTCTCTCTGAGTTCGCCCAGAAGTGGCTCTTTCTCGGGAGAGGGTGTCAGGGTTTGCCCTTGGCGTTTCACCCCTTGTTGCTGTTAGGGGCTGCAAAGCCCACATTCCTGTGTCTCTAAGTACATTTAGAAGCATGCAGCATGCGATAGGGTGTCATTATGCTACCTGAAGTTTAGCTTTATGGTTTCTTAGTTCTTAGCCATACCTTCAAAAAGGAAGTCGTTGGCAGCGGTCCAGATTTGCCGCTGCCCCTCAAGTTATTCATTGTGGTAATTACCTGGCTTTCTCCCCATTAGGAGTTAATTTGTACATTTTCGTTTGGCGTCTTAGATGTCTTTTCCTGCCGTGCAAGTATTGAGCGTATTTGTCTTTAATAAAGACGTTTTTCTTTCACACTGGAAACTGGCCTCTTAACCGTAGTTATGGCCTATTTCTGCACACAGTAACCATGCATCAATGCCAGTGGATGTGTAGAGATTTTAAATTTCTTAGAAAGATGGGCAATTATTTTTTAACAAAGTCATTAGTGTATACAGTGATAAAACATAAGACTTCTGCTTAAATCTTTATCTTAGAGTCGCTACTAAACAAATGTGCAGATCTTTGTTTGGCCTTCATGAACATAACTGCCCTGGAGAAAGTTCCACCATAAAATGGTTAACATTGCACTGTTTTACAATAAAATTTAACATACATGAGTGCTTAACACATTTATTAAAATATGTATATACTGGGTGTTTTTGAAGTCTTAGAAAAATCCAAACTGGTATTAACATTAGCACAGAATGGGTTACATAGAACTAATGTTGGCACAGAATGGGTTATATAGAACTAATGTTGGCACAGAATGTGTCAACTAATATATGTTTATTACAATTTTTTACAGTAAATGCTTAAATGTGCTACCATTACCATTAATGCAAACCTCACATGTGGCACATTGATTGTCACCTTCTTTTAAAGATGCCTGGCAAGTGATTTACATTGCCCGCAGCAACTGCAATTCTGGCCTTAAGCTCTACTTGTGTGTCCCCTTGAGTGTCATTCACTACGTTCTTCATTTGTTCTTATAGAAAGAAATCCAGGACTGACCAATCTAAAGACCTAGTGGGCCAAGCAAATAGCCCTCCTCTGCCAATCCATTGGGCCTCAAAAGTAGCATCAAGATAATGCCGCACATCCCTGCTGCAATGAGCAGGGACTCTCTCATGTTGAAACCACATGGCATTATGATTTGCCTAAGTGACAGCTTTCAAAAGTTGTAGCAACTGTTCCTCTAAAAAGATGAGGTAGGATAAGCCATTAAGTCATGGAGGAAGCTAATATGGCTTAATGACAGTGTCTTCGAGGATGCCTGTTTAAATATTCACTGAAAAGCGTTGTTGGTGGGCACGTTGCCTCATACCATGCAGGTTCTCTCGGCTCAATACATGGTTATTGTGCGCATTAAAGGCACCATCTCCTGTAAATGTAGCTTCATCAGTAAAGAGCACATGTGATGAAAATTCTAGCTGAACAGCAGTTTGTTGCAGAAACCACTGTGAAAATTGCACACATAGTGGAAAATCTGCATTACTTGGTACTTGTACTAATTGTACATGAAAGGGGCACAGTTGGTGCGCATGCACAATGTTCCACACACTGGTGGAGTTCACACACAAGCCTGGTGTGGTACTGTGATTACACTTGTTCCTGGATTATCCTTTATTGCATTAAGGACAGCTTCTTCAACATCTAGTGTCCTCCATGTATACCTTTGCCTGTGTTATGCCTGTTTGATCATATTGTCTTACTTTCACAAAGTTCACGGTGCCCACACTGAACTGCCCTGCATTCTATATACCATCATTGGGCCAAACTAGCATTGCCATCAGCAAGCCCATAAATAAATGCATATCAGCAGTTCTTAATTTGTGAATGCTTCCATTTCGATGCCGCAACTCAAGTAACCCTTTAAATGTTTTATGTACTAGCTACACATTTTGCCTTTATCTTTTTGCTAGTGATCTTTGGACCCTAGGTCCTATGGTAAAAAATGTTTAATTTAGTTTACTCCAACACCAGTTTAAGTTTGTACCATTAGTTCAGAAGCACCCTGTCTACATGGTGATTGCTAGTGTCTTTGCCCAGAGAAAAAATAATATCTTTTAAATGGTAACATCTATGACTATAATTCTTTCGAGTAACTTTTAGAGTAGACAATGAGCTATCCAGAAACCATATTCTCTGCGACCTTAAACGTCACGTTCAAGGTCATCCATGTGCTAGGTCCGGGGATTTTGCAGATATGTCAGAAACCGCAGCAGATACGTTAAAAGTGCATATAAGAAAAGTTCTAGGGCGATGCCAAATTAGTATCTTTTTGATGTTTCAAATATATTAGTATGTTTTAAATTAGTTTAAACAAAGCACAGCAAGCCAGAATTTTTCTTTTCCACAAGTTATTTTATACCGACTAAGTCTGCGCTGCATGACACCAGAGCTTTGCAGGCTGCAAAAAACCAATCTTAGACGTGCTATAGTGTAGCCGATTAAGATTTGGTGTCATGCAGTGCAGCCTAAGTGTGTATTAAGTAGCTCGTGGAGAAGAAAAATTTTGGCTCGCTCTGCTATGTTCAAAACTAATTGGGCATTGCACTAGAACGTTCTTGTTTGGATGACCAAATGGATGACCTTAAATGTTGTCGCAGCGAATATTGTTTCCGGATAGCTCATGGTCAACTCTAAAAGTTACTTAAAAGAATTATCTTCGTATCTGTTACCATTTTAATGATATAATTGTTTTTCTCTGTGCAAAGACTTCAGCAATCATCCTGAATACATTACATTATTTGTAATTTATATTACATCGTGACAGGTAAATGTTTAAGATGACATCGTATACAACCCTCACCCTAATATCCGTGATGCCACTAAGGTCGAAATAATCCTCTTGCGTGACCATAAAAGATGCCAAATTAGCCGTGTAAATGGCACCGAACATGAGGGCGAACATGGCCCACATACCAGTGACTATACGAGCTGAATTGCTTCTCGGCAATTTAACACTGACCGCTGCATTTAAAAGGTCTGCCCATATCAGCCAATAACTGCTCAACAGAGAAACTTTGTATTTTTTTTCTAAAAAGGGAGAAAATATCAAGTTAATTTTTTTTTAAATTAAGAGCTGAGTGTTCTAACACGAGAATCACTTAAAATAAACTAACCTTCTGGAAATCGCATCGAAAAACTGTGCCTTTCGAGCTCAAAAATGACAAATGTAATGAAGTGAACGCCTACTAGAAGAAACGCAATCCAGGACAAGGAGTCAAAAGGTTCTGAAAAATACGAATAAGCATCTAGATTTTAAATAATACGCATGCAGCATCATAGGCATGCATTTGCTAGTGGACAGTTAATTGTATAATTGAATTTTATCGTCACACACCAAAATTCATCGCTAAACGGTTTAGGTTTATTCTGACTGGGTGTCAAGGTAAGAGGCCTGAGATCCGCGCACTGCTTTTGATAATGGCAGGTCAGGCGATCGGTGTGAGCCATGAATGGGCCAGTCATGTAAGCACTTCTTGCCTTCATGCTGTCGATACCTGTTTTTCTATACTCAGTGCTCTGGCTAGACATATGTTCAGGAGAATTTAAGGATGATGGGGAAAATTGTACAACCCTTGACCCCACTATAAATAACCCTACTAAAAACTGACTAAAAAAATGACCAAAAAATGACGTCAAAATGATTCTCAGTATGACATTTCCTCAAATGAAAAAAAAAAATGTCGTCCTCATAAACGAAAAAAGTTACGTTATTTTTAATCATTTTTAAGGCCTAAAAATAACGTCATGTATAAGGTCATGTAATCAAAAAATATCAAGAAAAATCTCGTTATTTATAAGCCTTAAAGACTTCTACTATACTCTTCTTCTACATTTAATTAAAATACATAGACTTATTTTAAAAACACACACTATCCCGTACACTGCATCTTCTTGAAAGGGTCTTAAGATGGTAAAGAAGAAGAAATAAAGGTACGTCTGATAAACTATTGCGCATGCACAAATGCTTCTAAAGATGCGTTATAGGACGCGCTTTATAGCGGTAAATTTTTGGGTAAACAATGACTAAAAACATGCCGTGCCTTGGTTTAGTGATCATTTTTTAGGCAAAAAATGTCGTCAATTTTTGCTAGGTTTTGGATTGCCATTTCCCAGACCAAAAATGACCAGCAAATGACGTCATTTTTGTTAGGTTTTTGGGTTGTCATTTGCTTGGGCAAAAAATGACAAAAAAATTACCTTATATTGGAAAATATGACTGAAGTATATTGCTACGTAAGAGAGGTCTTGTTACGCTTGACAGGAGGGACCAGAAATGAGTGATTCCCTAATTTTTTTTGTAACCGTTAGAGATGTAAAAATTATGTATGTGTCGTTAGATAGAAAGTCATGGATGCTCTATCCATTGATGGTATTAACGTTCACCTTATACCATTTTTTCAATGAAATTGAAAGTATAACATTTAAACCGTAAAACCTAGGACAAAGTATCCACTTAGGAAAACAAATAAAATGGCTTAGTCATCATGGCTTGCTTAAATGTATTCAGATGGTTTCGTTTTTATTGGCAATTATTTGAAGTTGTTACAATGTTTTTAAAATAGGGGCAAAAAACGTTTGTTAGCTGCGCCTCAACACAAGGGTGCACTGCAGTACATGAACGTAGCTTACTACAGTATACTTTTACCCTTTCATGCCTGACGGTACTTTGAAGTACCAGCTATTCATAAATTTATTGCCCCTCAGAAAATAACGTTTGGTTGTACTGCAATGCTTCAGTGTATAGCGGAATAGCCCCCAATAAATGCTTGTAGTGCATCCTACTGGCATTTTTTAAGAAATTATAGCGTTTTGAAAACATAGAGCTACATTTTCAAAAAAATTGAGTTAATAGGCTTAAAAACAAAATTGTTTTAAATGAATTTCTAATACTTTTAAGTGATTTTTTTTTGCAATTATTTAATAAATCACATCATGTAGTTTATAAAAAAGTCATAAAAAAATAAGTTGGCACAAGGGTCAAGCTGCAGCGCAGATAACAATTGGTTTTTTGCCCCTATTTTTAAAGCTTTGTAACAACTTCAAATAATTTTCAATAAAAAACAAAACCAGTTGAATTCATACAAGCAAGACATGCTCTTTGTTTTCCTATTTCAACATTTTGTCCTAGGTGTTACGGTTCAAAAATTATACTTTCAATTTCATTTCCAAAAATGGTACTCCTATTAGGTAAAAGTTAATGCCATCAATGGATAGAGCACCCATGACGTCCTCTATAACGACACAAACAGAATTTTCACATCTCTAACGGTTAAGAAAATAATTGGGGTATCACTTTTTTATGGTCCACCCTTTATATGGTACAGCCCTCGTAGTATCTCTTACCAAGAAATGCTGTGGTTGAAATGATTCCAGTTTTTTTGGCTACTACAATGGCGATTCCCGTGTCCAGAAAAGGCACCGAGAAGTCCATTACTCTGGCCCTAAGGGAATTCACACTGAAGGACGTCATAACGATATCTGCCTGCTTATTTAGCAGAGCAGCAACCAAGCCATTCCATTCGTCATTCTTTAATAATTGAAAAACAAAATTAAGTTGTGATCTTGCTGACAAGGGGTCCCGGACAAAAGGTCGCCGGCGAAAGACCGCTGGTCAGTTGGTAGGCGGACATTAGGTCGCCAATCAAAAACATCGCATAGCTAGAATATCGCATGCAAATAAGACAGCTAGGTAATAAGATCGCCAAAAAATAAGGTCGACCGTTAAAAAGATCGTTGATCATTAAGGTCGACTTTTCTAATAAAATGTCTGAAAAATGACATGTTTTGCAGCCATTGTAATAATGTGGTCACAATGCTTAATTAATACTTCTACGTGGTTAGTTCAGGCATAGTCAAACGTTTATAAATTTCTCCAGACAAATTTGAAAAATTTTAAACTTTTTCCGTGGAGAAATCTTTAACACTTTCCAAGTCTTCGTAATACAAATTTGGAACATTTTCCAACTCTCACTAATAGGGCAACTCAAGTTGCCCGTGCGAATCTGCGTACCGTGCGTATTTGCGTGCTTTGACCACTAGCGCCAACCAGCGGGCAAATATTGGTAATTCATTTAAATTACTGATGGTTTGCCCGCTAGTTGGCGCTAGTGGTCAAAGTACGCAAAGACGCACGGTATGCCGATACGCACGGGCAACTAGAGTTGCCCTAATATAAATTTTCAAGATTTCCCACCTTTTCCAAGCAGAAATTTCCAAAGTCTTAAACTATTTTCGAGGATAGGTTTGTATAATTAATTTCCAATCTTTTCTCAGGTCATATTTTCAAAACTTTCAACATTTTACGATGACAAATTTAAAAATTGTCTCATGTTAATTTGGTAAAATTTATCCAAATTATCATTACTAAATGTTGCAATTTTAAACATTTTCCTGCAGTTGATTTTGCAAAATCGCGAATAACATTGACTATACATGCACTGTATGTCCATTTGTGACTATCTCGATCTGGAAAATTTCGTTAAAAACCTGGAGAAGTCAAAAAAGTTTAATCTTGGTGGCCTTTTTGCTAGACGACCATGTCTCCATTCGACCATCTTGCCTAGCGACCTTCTTGTTGACTCTTGAGCGACCTTATGTCCGCCTACCAATTGACCGGCGGTCTTTTGCCGGCGACTTTTTGTCCGCACCCCGCTGACAAGATCTAACTTTCCTTAGCTAATAAACTGGGTTTCATCAATTTAAATATAAAACTTATTATTGGTCCAATGTGCATGTCAGTTAAATGCATTTAATAGGACTGCACAACATTTAATTTCCCCAATTTAAAATTCATCAATTTGCATATGAAGTCAACGATGGACGTTGTAATGTGGCAACTTGTTAGGGACATGGAGCTTTTGCCTTTAATATTTCTAATTGCTTAGTTACGTTTCACAACTTAACTTTCTAAATTTTGTCGCTTTCTGTTTAAATTGCATACATTTAGCAAATATTGCATCGTTTATCCAAATTGTGATGTTTTTTTTTAGAAAACCAGTTTTAAAAATTATAATCAATATGCTTAAAAATAACAATTCTAACATACACTTCCAACTAAACTGAATCATACATAAAAATTCATACTCACCACTTTGCCACCCCAAAAGCCATCGTCGACACGAAGTAAATCATACGTGAAATTTTCATGCTGCGATAAAGCTGTAATCAAATCAACGATGAATCCTGAACAGCACCAAATTTCAGGCTGACTGGTATTAAACCTATCGAGAACCAATATTCTGCTCAAAACTCAAATTCACATTACAAATCATAAAATTATCTTATAGGTATTAAGTAAATGATGTCTGTAAAGGCTGTTAACAATAAAGTATATAATTTTATAACAAGAAATATGATAAATATTTAGCATATTGCAAGATTAAACAGGATGCGAACCATTGAAAAAAAAGAAGTATTTATTTGGTTACATTAAAAACGTATGATACTCTGAGTCGGATGGCCATAAACAATCGCGACAGAGAAAGCAAGAGTTAGCACGTGCTTTCCATGTGCTTTGAAGGACCAAATACTTAGTGTCAAGCCAAAGGTTGTGACGAGTAGGCAGAAAAGTGCAAGTGGGTGTCACGACCTCCAGGTGGATGCCCACCTGGCTATCAACCTCCGGTCTTACATGCAGTCGGCGCTTTGCGCTGCCAATCTGAGGCGACCGTAACGTCCGTCTCTAGTCGCCACAGATATCTTTATAATAAGAATTTTTTGCGAAGACGGTTGCAGAGGTCCTGGATTTTCCAAAGATGTCTATGGATAAAGGTGAGGAGAAAAACAGTGACTCAATGTCCACGTGGAAAGCCGCACCGCACATAACATTTTTAGACATTCATCTGGAAAAAAGGCACCAAAAGCGCTAATAGGAACATACGGTTTTTGTGACCTTTATCTATACTTTAAACATCTGGTAACCATTAATTCTTAGCGATTTAATTCATTAGATGACAGTACGTGAAATATTGTGTACAATGACATGTATTGAAAATGTGATCACATCAGGGCTAGACAACTTTTTTTTAAATAATAACATGAAATTTGGCATTAATGTGGGAAATGTCAGTAAGGTGATTTTTAACTTTGAAACTAGGTGTAAAGTGAAAAAAATTTTGACAACGCCTTATGAAATCAAAAGTTGTTGGAAGTGCGCTCTGATTCAAGATGACACGCACATGTATAAATCTCACAGCACGGGCTCAAGACGGGGAACAATCGAAGAGAAGTTATCTGGTCACCCTGACCGCCCTTCTTTTACTTTCTTAAATGTGCTAATAAATAGTTGTATAGTAAAAAGTAATCAGGCATGGACGATTTCAACAGGTTATGGGACCAGCGCGCTCCAGAGAAGTAAAAGACATAGAATAGACAGTTTCTTACATTGAAGAAGAAGACACACGGTTAGGCCTAACCGTGACAAAGAGACCACGTGCTGATAAAGATAAGAGATAGAGATGGCAGAAAAAAGAAAGAGCAACAAGCATGGAGTGACTGCATTAAACGGGCAGAATTATTTGACATGGTGTGAAAAAATGACGATGATATTCAGGAAGAAAAAATTATGGAGAATTGTTGCAGCACCTAAACCAGAAGTGGTGGATGAAAAGTGGGAAAAAGCGAACGACCAAGCGGAATATAAGATCATGATGAACATTAAAAACAGGTTAGTGAAATTAATTAAGAGGAAGAATTCAGCGCATAAAATGTGGGAAATACTTAACAAGAATTATGGACAGACATCATTAATAAGAGTGATACTGCTGAGAGCCAAACTATATAAGATAAGGTATAAGGTAGGAAACAAGTGCGACCACATCGAAAAATTGCTGAATATAGTAGACCAGTTGGAAAATGCAGGATACACGGCGGACAACAGGACCATCATCGGCGCGTTAGTTGCAAATATGCCGAGAGTATGATTCCTGGGTTGCGAGGATGGTCATGCAGGACCTAGCCAAAATGATGTCAGATGAATTTATAATTAAGGTAAAAGAAGAAGACGAGAGAGAAAGAACGGAGAAGAAGGAGAAGACAGCGATGAAGAAACAACAGCAAAGTTGGCCAAGTCGAGACAAAAGAAGCCAGAAAACGAGAACAGAATTAAAAGATAAGGTAAGAAAGAAAAAGAATACAGCAAAGAATTGGAGGACAATGGCAGGGAATATGTATGCGGAAAATTAAAGAGAATATTCGCGCAAGGAAACAGGTATCACGCACCAGACCTCAGTGGCATACAATCCGGAACAGAACGGCGTGGCAGAATGCAAGAATCGACATTGACCAAGATGGCGAGATGTATGATGATAAATGCAGGACTAGAAGAAAGATACTAAGCCGAAGCAATGGAGTGGGAAACATATCTGACCAACAGATTACCATGCAGGACAATTGAGACAACACCTTTTGAGAAGCTGTATGGCAAAAACCGGATCTGGCACACGTGAGAATGTTCGGGTCGAAAGTATTTACCCACGTGCCCAAGGAGAAAAGACATGAAAAATTCGATCCGAGAGCAGAGGAGGGAGTGTTGGTTGGATACGGAGAAACCACGAAAGGATACAGAGTACTGAACCCACGCACAGAAAAAATAAGACTAAGTTGTAGCATAAAAATAATAGAGAAAAGGACAACGAAGGATGCCCAGCTAGAAGGGGAGGTAGGCGAATCAGAACAAGCCACAACAGAAACAAATAACGTGGAATATGAATCAGAAGATGAAGGATGGGCAAGACACGAACCTGATAAACAAAATGAAAAAAGGTCCGAAGAAACAGAGCAGATTGAAGTAAATCCGGGCGAAGTAGAAGATACTGAAGACAGAGTGGAGCCAAGAACTTCAAAAAGACACAATAAAGGGGTGCCACCGCAGCGATTAACTTACAAAGCAGAAGTTAGTGAAAAACGGATCCAGAGGAATGGGAACAAGTACTAGCCATGGGAAGCCGGGAGAGAAGCAGAAGAAGAAATAAAGTCGATGCACAGACACAGCGTATGGGAAGTAACAAGACTGCCACCAGGAAAGAAGGCCATCGACTGCAAATGGGTCTTCAAGACGAAGTTATATGGAAATAAAGAAATACAAACGCATAAAGCCAGATTAGTAGCGAGGGGTTTGTCCCAGAAATATGGGACCGATTATGACGTGACCTTTGCCCCGGTAGTGAAACACGAGACAATAAGGACATTACTCGCCGTGGCCGCAGAAAAGAAGTGGCACATCAGACAGAT
>JAQGBX010003085.1:0-18254 GCA_034698745.1 Megaphyllum sjaelandicum
AAAACTCTTAGAAGCGACCAGTTTGACCACAGTGACACCTTTTTTAACTAAGGGTTTAATAAGCAAACTCATGGGCACTCATGGTTTGGGCAAACTGTGGGTTTTTGAAAGGTGTTCAAGTTATTGCCAATTGCTAGTTTTTTGTTAATTACATCACCAAGTCTTGTTTAACTTTGTTTAAACTACATGAAAAAAAGCGTTTATTTTCATTTAGTTCACTAAGAGTTTGAAGTCGTTGTACAACTCATTGCAATCTGCAAGGTTTTTATTACATCGTTATTTGTAGTTTGACTACTATTTAACTGATTGGATCGTATATTTTCTGTTAGTTTACTTAGAGTTTTACCATATTGCCATTTGTTGTTCAACTCCGATTAAACTATCTGAAAAAAGATGGTTTATTTTGTTTAAGTGTGCTAAGAGTGTCATTACATATTCATTTGCTGTTTAATTCCCATCAAACCGCTAGTAAGATGATAGTTTATTTTTGTTTAGTTCACTAGGAGTTTCGGGATGTGTACTGTGAGGTCCTGGCAACCTTAAAAGCTCATAAAAGGTCACCGGGACCTAAATAAGGGAATAGTTCGACACCTTACGTTATGGAAAAATAATAACAACGGGTTTATTGCACATTTCTTTGGGGGCGTAAGCCATACAAACTAAAGCATTGGGGTGCATACGCGCAGGCCGACTTACGAACAGGTAAGACGCAGGAAGAGTCGCCAACGGGGCAACTCTGAACATGAGCGTTATCACAGTAAGTTAAGGTTGGAGCCTGAGCAACGGCCAGGGCGAGAGAACATCTTCTTGACACGACTACAGTCCTTTGTAACCACGCGCTACAACGGCTCGGAGAGAGAGAGCGCCCTTGCTCTCTCCTCCTCTTCTTAAATAGGGCTCTCGCCAACCTTGGCAAGAGCCCGACATTCTGCCTTGGAATGCTGTACTTTCTTAACTGGAATTAATCGTCAGCACTTATGTAATTAATAATCCTATTCAGTAATGTTACTAATCCTCCCTGACGACCCTGGCCGTCCTCACACCCCCCTTCAAAGCCGCTGCTACTCCGGAGCAAGGCGTCAAAACAAAACGGAATCACGTGCTTGAACCTATCAAAAAAACAATAAGAACAATAAATAATCATAAAATTTATTTATATAACTTCTCCATATAGCTCATAAAACACACGTCAGTGAAACGAATAAAACTTTCATCGAAATAACATCTCTTGCACTTATTTCGTTTTATATCACTTTTTCCTTTTCCTCGTTGTACATACTTCTACTTAATTTTCAATTTCCCTTTGTTAGAAGTCCAAATCAAGTTCAGCCACTCTCTTCACTAGCTTCTCTTTCTTTGTTCTTCTCTTTTTACGGCGGGCCTGAGTCGGAGTATGTTCCAATTGTAAACGGGCCGGCCAGAGCGGGTCCGGAGCCCAAATTCCTGCTCGAAAGGCACGCCACTGCAACTCCTTCGATGGAATATCTTCGGGGTCCATCACCTCCTCATACAATCCATACCAATGAAGGCTAAACTGCTCGGCCGCCGTGAACATTCGATCCACCCAGTTCTTCCGGAACAATTCAGGCGGGTCCTGAACGAAACGCCAGACTATTTTCTTCGTGGGCGACTGCTGCCTTGGTTAAACTTACAAAGCGGTGAGGGATACTAATTCTTCAGGCGACTGTGGTGGCGTATCAAATGGAGCACCTCCGACTGCTCCTTCATGCTCCAAGACAACTTTTTCCAGAGGTTGTCCTGTCGACACATCATTATCCACTTCCTCACAGTCCTCCTCTCGAGTCTGCGTCACTATCGTTACCAGTTCTTTATGCGCCTGAAGTGTCGAATTTGGGCGAGCTGCCCCTTGTTCGGCCGTCCGAATCATCACCTTTAGAATCACTTTTTCTGCTAGCAATCTCAACGGAAGGAGCATCCACGAGGCTGCCACATTTTTCTTCATTAGTTCTGGGACTTGATTTAAGTTCGCTGGAGCGGAGTCCACTCATCGTAACTTCCTTCCTTCCCCGATAAGCCTACTTGATGGCAGACGACCACTACGCAGCATCGCGAATGTCACTCTCTTCTCCCATTCTTTTAACGAGCACTCTAGAACAGCGCTTACCGAACTTTCCATCATATTCTTAACTTCGAAAACTTTTTCTTCCAGAATTTTCTCTTCTGTGGCGGCTCCGTAATCACTTTCGAACTTCTCTGGCCGAAACAACCCAAAAACTGAGCGCACGCACGTGTTTATTGTTGTGTCAGGTGGCGAAACGTCTCGCATAGCATTCTGGGTCTCAACTTTTGTCACTTCTGGCAAAGGATTATGGGTCACTTCAATATCCTTCCACTCTGGCGCAAAACTTCAAAAACGCGACCCGCGCAATCACGATAAATAAGAACATGACATATAATTTAAAAAAACAACCACGCGGATAAAACTGTTTAACATTTGACACATGCACACAGGACATTCGCGGAGTGCCACGGCGTGTATCTCTAAATTCATAATTATCTTAGGGCAGTTTTTTGTTATCTGTAATGGGCCTTGAAACGGATTTTTAAACTTTCCCACTCCTTGGAGGGCTGGTCCTAAATTCTTTAACAGGATTCAATCCCCTTTACTCAACTGCAAATTTTTTCAAGCTCTATCAAAATGCCACTTTTGTCGTTCTTGCACTTTCTGCAATTCCAAACCCGCTTTTCAACGTAATTGACGGCTATTTTGCTGTAAGAGAGGTATCTCTGGGACCAAACCCAACAAATTTCTTTCTGCACTTCTGTTGGGGAAGCCATGCATTAATTCAAAAGGAGTAGCCTTGGTCGGCACCTGGCGGGTCAAATTGTACGCTGATACTGATTCGCCCAGCCAGGTCGCCCAATTAACTCTTCCACTATCAGCTGGGAGACGTGTCCGAAGGACAGTCATCAGGGCCTGGATCACCCTTTTCATTGAACCGTCTGCTTGCTGATGGTAAGCGGTAGAACAACGATGCAGAATCCCATATTTATCCGCAAATTCCTGGAATTCTTTACTTTTTTGGGGGGTCCCACTATCATAGACTAAAGCTCAAGGCACCCCAAAACGACAAATTAGCTTCTCAAAAAACTTTACTAAAGCTCCGGCATTCTAATTCTTTATGGGCGCCGCTACACAAAACCTGGTTGCGTAATCAACCGCTACGATAAGTGAGGAGACTTTCCCCACTGCTTTCGGAAGAGGGCCCACAAAATCAAACCTCCACTGCTTAGCAAGGCCTGCTATGAGCATAGGGTGTGGTTCTTCTGTGGGATTTGACTTTACCTGTTTAACTTTCTGACAAGGTTTCGCATGTCTACATACTGTATGACCGCCCTTCTCTATCCAGGCCAATAATATGCCCTGAAGACCGCTGCAATTGTCTTAGTTACTACAAAATGACCTGCCAAAGGATCGTCGTTGCACATCCAAAGCACGTCCTGCCGTAACTGGGTTGTTACCACAAAAAGTAACCGTGGCACATCACTTGACATAAAAAAATATAATACACCCGCGAGGTCAATGTATCCCCCTGGTGATTCTGGCAATCCAGATGTTCGAGCACGCAATTCCAAAATCGACTCATCTTTACCTTGCTCCGCTACTTAATTCAAATCTTTCGACAACATAGAGGAACGCATCATCCTCCATCTTGTATGGCTCCGCTGGCTGGGGAAAGCGGCTCAGGCAATCTGTGTTCTTGTGTAAGCCTTCTTTTCTATATTTTATTGCATATTGGAATTCCTCCAGCTGGGCTACCCAACGAGCCAAGCGAGAGGAAGGATTCTTAACGTTTCGCAAAAGACAGTGCATGGTGGACTGTGACTACAGTAAATGTTTTTCCAAATAAATAATGCCTAAACTTTTCGGTAGCCCAGACCACCGCTAACGCTTTCAAATCGGTCACCGAATATCGAGATTCATCCCTGGAAATCGTCCGGCTTGCATAAGCCAATACCCGCTGAGCATCTCCCTCTCCTTGTTGAATTATTGTGCCTAAACCTAATAATGACGCATCCGTATATAAATATATCGGCAAAGACAGATCAAACACATTCAAAACTGGTGCCATGGTTAATGCTTTCTTCAATCCCTGAAACGCCACATCGGATTTCTCTCCCCACTCAAACTTCTTTTTCTCGCTCGTTAGGTCGATAAGAGGAGCTGCTGTTTTTGCAAAATTATTAATGAAGCGGCGATAGTACCCAGCTAACCCCAAGAAACTTCTCACTGCCGTTCTTGAGGTCAGCACTGGAAAAGCCACCACTGCAGCCACCTTTTCTGGGTCCATCGCAACCCCACTTTTCCTTACCAAATGTCCCAGGTATTTCACCTGTCAGTAGCCGAAAAAAAATTTGCTAGGATGCAAGCGCAACCCATGGTCTTTCAATACTTGGCCAAATTTTTTCAAAATTTTTAAAAAATGCCACAAACGTTCCTGCAAAAATTATGATGTCATCCAGGTAGACCAGACACACCTCCCATCTTAACCCAAGGAGCATCTGGTCCAAACCCCTTTGCATAGTTGCGGGGGCATTACAAAGACCAAAGGGCATCCTAAGGAATTCCTAATGTCCCTCGCAACAAGAGAATGCTGTTTTCTCGCGATCCTGTCGGGGCATTGGCAACTGCCAATATCTTAACACCAATCTGCACCCTGCAGCGAGTCCAACGTGTCATTGATACGTGGGATGGGGTATGAATCTACCTTTGTTTGAGCATTGACTCTCTGGTAGTCCACACAAAATCTATGTCCCATCCTTTTTCTTTACGATGACTATGGGACTCGCGTAGGGGCTCTTACTTGGTATTATGATATTAATTTTTTAGCATGTCCGCCACCTTTTTCTTAATAATCTCGCATACTGCCGGGGATGTCCTTCTAGGTGGCTGATAAATCGGAGGGGCACCCTGGGTATCAATATGATGTGCCGGCAAATCACTTAACCTAAATTCGGCGACCGACATCGCAAACACCGACCGAAAACCTAACAAGGAACGCTAATAACTGTTCTTGTTGTTCCTCCGACAATTCCGGATCAATATTCAGAGCCGCCTCAAACTCTTGTTTCTTTTTGAGAATCCGATCGATCTTTCCTTACGCCTTGATTACCACCCACGGAAACTATTTCCTCATCATCTGGAACAGTAGACGCTAAGGCCAAAACTTGTCCACCTTATAGCCGAATACTTAATGTTAAAAGGTTCGCTACCTCAAATGGATGCACCCTACAGCCCCCCGGATGAAATATTCCATAAGCCAGGCGGACATCCATCAAGGAAGTTACCGGAGGCGACAACATAGCTCGTTCCCCAATCAGCATATCCCGAGGTAAAATAAAATTTACCTGCGAGATTGAGCAGAGGAGGAGCACCATAGGTTCTGCTAACATTACCGGGTAAGGCTTTAGAAAACATACATTCTTATCATTTGGAGGACATGCGACATCTGTAAGTTTCATACTGTTTTCCCGACTCTCTAGAGGTGGTAACTCCACAAACAGGGCCCTACAAATCGGAAAGGTTATCGACAAATCATCATCGAATACGAACACCCCTCTCCTAGCGTAAACATCTAAGCCTGACTGTTTAGAGAAATTTCCACCTAACAACATAAAATCTTCTTGCATCTCCAATGGCTGAGGGGCCACCCTAAATCTATGCGTTACATATCTATTGAAAACCCAAAGTGTTAATTCCACAAATTTTTCACAGGCCATCTTATGTCCTGTTGCACCCCTTAAATATTTTGGGCCACTTTGTGGAATATCCTCAACTTAAAGGTTTAAACACTCCACTAAAGGTTGTGCTATAATTGACAAGTAGGATGCTGTATCAAACTGTGCGTAGCACGGCATCCTATCTATATACACCTTTATTACGGTCATATCATCTTCGTCAAAATGTATCAGCCTATTTGCTGCAGGTGCCTTGGGATTTTAAGGCACTACGACTTTGCTGGTACATTCTGTTGGTATTAGAGGGGTGAAAAATTGTGTGCTGGGTGTAATAAATTAGTCAATTTACCTACATACTGTCTGGAACCATTTATTGCTGGTTGATTCTTTCATAAACATCTAATTCTCCCTAGGCCTCCCATGTAAAAACAGCAGGGAGCCAGTTGGGTGCTGGTAGCTCAACATCCATAGCAAGGAGTAAAAAAGATGGCTCTCACAAAGGGGCAACAAGGCAAAAACCTACCACACTAGGGCTAGGTGCAAAAGAAAAAAGGGGAACAGAAGCGCCACCACTCCCAACCCTGCCTAGGAACAGGTGCAAACCAAAAATACAACAACACCACCCTCTGGTGGGAGGGGGAAGCGCTATAAACCCTACCTATGCACAAATACCGCATATGACCCTAACTATACAGTAAAAACATAACATACAACAATATAGCACATACAAAAGGGGAAGCAAACTGTCTTAATGATCATATGCAAAAACAAAGAGGGTATACCTAACTTGTGTACACTATCATAAACAAAACAATTGGAAAGGCTACCATAACTCCTCTAGAAAACAAAAGGAGCAGAAAAATGCGAGAGAAGTGGCAGTACCAGGGCACACCTGGCTCCCAGTTGCCTCCGCGATATCCCACTAAGCGAGGGGCACAAGGAATGCCCTGTTTAAGCTGAGAAGGTCTTTTTGTGCTCTATAGCATGAGCCATGCTACCCTAGGATAACACATTCCCTTGCTCTGTGGCTCATCTTCTGGCATTAAAAGCAGGGCAATTTTAAATAATCCTTAGGTATGACAGATCCTTGGTTCCCACTAGCCTGACTTTCATTCCCCAAACATTTCTGTTTCTCACTCATCTTAGAAGTGGACTTCGTCTTATCCACATATCCTTTCTCCAACTCTAATAAGGCTTTTCGATATTCCACTAGTCCCAGATGTGCCCTTGCACGCATTCGCTCCTTATAATATAGGAGAAGCTCTTTTGTAATATTATTCTTAATGGTTTTTTCTGACATAAACTTATCATATTTAAAACAACAGTTCTACCGCCATTACATATTTCCTAACTAATTCATCTGGGGCCTGTTGCTTCTTAGACAATTGTTCCAAACTATCCATTTCCCCATCTGGGTGAAAGAAATATTCCTTTAAAGACCTGCTTAACTCTCCCCAAGTGGCTGCCACCAATTTATGTTCCTGGGTAAATTGTTCCTGGGTAAATCGTGTATGCATCATGTTCCACGATACATACATGACCCTAAACACAAAATGACTCAGAGACCAGAATGGTATATCTTAGAAGGGAACACCTCTCCCATTCATGAAGCGGACACAATTCTTGTCCACCAAGATCACGAACAGGAGCTGAATACTTCTGAAACTACTATACACATGGCCAACACTGAAATGTCTACAGCGGCAGAACTTCACAGGCTACATGCCCGATTAGATGAATCGGAATAAGCAAACGCAGCCATGATGATACGCATGCAAGCCATCCTTAATAGATTAGATCAAGGCACAACTCCAGCAACACTGACTACCGTTAGTGGAGAACCTACAACACAACCAATGTCAGCTGTACTAGCCACCGTTCTTCCTTCCCTGACAGACAAATCGGTGGAACTGTTGAAAATTGGCCAAGCCAACACAGAAGAACCCTCGGGTCTCTCGACGATGTCAGCGGCCTCAGCGGCCCTGACGGCAACAGCCAACACCCAGAAGGAAACAGCAGGAACAGGCAGACTAGACCTGCGCGATGAGATTCGAATTGCCACAACAGTAGGAAAGTTCGCTGGAGATAAGAAGGTCTTCAATGCATGGCTAGGACACCTACTACACCTGCAACAACGCTACAACGAGACCGACGAACATTTATATGGCACTCTATATGGTTTTCTAGAAGGAGAACCTAAAGTATGGTGGTCTACCGCTTCCCGGTCCATACTCACATTCGCGGAGGCAGTCGCTGCCATGCGAAAGAAATATGGAACCATTGAAACAGACAGGTCGCTCATTTTACGCATTGAGCGCATGCATCAACAGGAAGGCCAACCAGTAGTGGCTTTTCTAACAAGTATGCAGGATCGTTTCCACCGGCTCTCAAGAGTTCGAGAAGAAAGCTATCAGGTGGTGACCATGTTTCATGGTCTCCACACAGAAATCAAGAAATACACGAAATTGTCGACAATAAGTACAATCAATGACTTGTGGAACCAAGCAAAAGAAGCGGAACTGACCCTCACGGATGCAGGGGCATGGGTTGACAAACGCTCATCGGAATCTCGTAGAGATTCATCCCAGAGAGCAGAAACCCCCACAAAACCGAACACATACAATGCCAGAGGCACGGGATACAAAGGCCGAAATTTCGACCCTAACTATAGATCTCGCAACAAACCATATAGACAACATCGTCCCTCAAATGACAGGAACAATGAGGAACGACCCCGCAGTATGGCAGGTCCCTCCAAGACCAGTACACCATCTGGGGGGTGCCCAGTATGCGCAACAAAGAATGTTACCCTATATTCCTGCCCCAACGGGTGTGGAAAACGTCAGAAGGATACAATAAATTCAGCACACATCCTCCTGCCAGAGCGAGACTTGACAGAATCTTCCTCCACATCAAACAACATGATTTAACAGTAATGCATGCTACAAGGGAAAACATTTTTGGCATTATTCGACTCAGGGGCTAATACATCACTGGCTGGAAAGGATGTATATGATCATCTTAAAGCCAAGGGAGTCCCTATGCACCCAACCACGCTAACAGTACGATTAGCAGACCAGAAACCCACGTCCACTCTAGTACACGTGGCGGATACAGAAGTTTACATGGAAGGCAAGAGTATGCCTATAGCCATAGCAGAGATGCCATTGACCTACACCCAGCAACTAGATCCTGGTCACGTAATGAAGACACAGGCAGCGGCGCCAAGACCGCTCAGAACGCTCAGATGGATAGCATACAATGCTCACGTATCACTGTAACTCAGGCAAAACTTTAACCTGAGGAAGCACTTACATTGACGCCCAGCCAAAAGTGCCTGGTTGACAGTTTACTAAGCTGCAACATTGATGCATTTGGCAAACCCGATTCAGCAGCGCTGGTCCAGCCCCAAACCATTTCCATAATTGAGGGCGCCAGACCAATCGCAACTAAGCTTTACTCGATATCGCCATACAAGAGAGCAGAGTTCAAGTCAAAAATTAACGACATGCTTCAAATGGGGTACATAAGACCCGTAAATTCAGAATGGGCGGCTCCATCGCTTCTGGTAGCCAAACGGGATGGATCAGAGGAGTATCGACTAGTTACGGATTTTAGAAAACTAAACAGTGTGACTATCCCAGATTCATATCCTCTGCCTAGGATCGACGATTTGCTGGCACGTCTACAGGGCAAGAGATTCATGACCACCATGGATCTCACCAACTGCTACTGGCAGATCCCCATCGATCGAGCTAGTCAGAAGTACTTCTCCACAGTCACGCCATTTGGCACATTCTGTTACAACAGAATGCCAATGGGGACCAGAAACTCCGCCGCCCACTGTCAGAGAGTCATTGAGAAAATCCTCACCGACATCCCAGGAGTCACACTGGTGGTATACCAGGATGACTTGCTGCTCGCTAGTGACACCTTCGAGGAACATTTGGAGCATTTTCAAGCAGTGTTTGATCGACTAATCATGCATAAGTTCTCTCTCAAAAGAATAAAGTGCTATTTCTTTACAGACAAAGTAAAGTTTCTTGGACACATCATATCTCAGGAAGGCATCTCGGCCAACCCAGAGAAAATTGAGGCAGTCCTAAAGATGCCATACCCAAAGGATGTCAAGCAGATCAAATCATTTATGGCCTCCTGTAAATGGTTTGGAAAATTCATTCCTCACCTAGCATCCATTGGAGCACCCATAAATCGCCTCCTCAAGAAGGAGGTAGAATTTGACTTTGATGAGAATTGTCAACGTGCATTCAACCAACTCAAGGAAGTGCTATGCACCGCTCCCATCCTCGCCCAACCTGATCTTACACAAGGTTTCCGGATATATTCCGATGCTAGTCAGAAGGCAATGGGCGCCGTGCTCGCCCAAGGGGATGAAGGACACATTAGGGTAATAGAATATGCCCCTAAGACCTTTAATGCGGCCCAGAGAAATTATTCTACCTATGAAAAAGAGGCACTGGCAGTAATCTGGGCAGTGAGCAAGTTCAGAGGGTACATTGAAGGTCTCCCCTTAGTGGTACACTCGGACCATAGCCCCCTGTGCTGGTTATGGTCAAAGCCTGATCCCCAAGGCTGACTGGCCAGATGGATTTTTGCCATACAACAGTACCATTTTGACATCAAGTACATCCCAGGTCGTCTAAATCATCTGGCAGATCTGCTCTCCAGACCGTCAGGACATCGAAATCCGGTGGTCCTAATACAAAACATACACATAGACAACTCAAAACTCACGGCAACCGACTTCCTACAGGAACAGATGAGCGATGGACCCATTAGGGACATCATCACAGCTCTCAACGCCGATGAAGGAGAGGCAGACATCGAGGCTAGAGTCCACACTCACCGGGGTTATCTCACCGTCAACGGCATACTCTACCGGAAGTTGAAAACCACTGAGGACGATGAGCCTAGACTCATCGTCCCTCGATCGCTCGGACCACTGCTACTAGAGAACAATCACGATGTGGTGACCGCCGGCCATCCGGGCATTTCAGGCACGATGGCTTGTATATTGGATGGATACTACTGGCCAGGGATGCGCAAAGACGTTGAAAAGCACATCTCACAGTGCACAGCATGTCAAGAATACAAACCAACCAACAAGAAAATCATCACACCCATGTCATCCTCTGCCATTTGTGAACGATTTCAGGCGTTGGCAGTGGACCTAGTAGGACACTGCCTGAGACTGTAGCGAGAAATAGATTTGTGTTCTTAGTTTGCGACGCCATGTCCGGCTGGGTGAAGCTGTTTGCCATTCCCGACTCTAAGGCAGACACAATCTCTAAGAAACTTATGGAAGAAGTATGCCTCAGATATGGATTTCCAACCACCATAAAATGCGACAACGGACCGCAATTTAAGTTAGTGGTGTTCGCACAATTAGCAGACTATATCGGTAGTGTTATCCAACACACAGCTAACTACCACCCCCAAGCTAACCTGGTGGAGCGACGGCACAGGGAACTGAAGACTAGACTAGCTATAGCGGTAGGCCCATACCATGACCAGTGGGATATCCACATCCCTGCCATCCGCTGGGCACTAAACACCAATATAAACAACAATATGGGCACATCCCCATTTGTAGTCACCTATGCTAGACAACTGCGTCATCCACTTGACAACATCATGAGCTTCTCACATCACTGCAAAGACCCAGTCTTTGCACTGCATCCTTTTGCAGAGTTCTTGAACCAAACAGCAACCTCCTTGCTGGCGGTTCGCGATCGCCCTAGAGGCTGCTCAAGACACTCGACGACTGAAACATAACGCCTCAGCTCCAGCAGTCGAATTTTAAATAGGACAACCGGTCCTACTCAAGAATCATGCCCTCAGTAATGCGACAAGGGGGATATCAGCGAAGCTCAATCCCAAACGGGTGTCAGGCATAGTGGTGTCGGACATCGTCGCTCCTACCACCGTACAACTAACTTATACTAGCCGCAACAAAATTTTGGGGAACTTTAACGTCAAGGACGTCATTTCCACGGTGACCCAGGAATCTGAATCCATCAATGACGAACACGCACAGGTAGGCGACTTAGAATCACGAATTTCACCAACCAAGGCTGCCACCACAGGCCCAGCACCTGAGGTACTCATACCCGACGACGTTGAAAGCAATACGCTACCAGAGGTATTGCATCAGTCTGCAAACACAAAAGAAATGAAGGAATCAGACTTACCAATAAAAGGCCATCCACTCAAATCAACCCATACGGGTGTCACGTTACGTAGTGGCCGAATCACACGGAGACCGAAAGCTCTAGCAGACTTTCAGGCAGTCACAATTCTGGACTTATCTAAGAAATTACAAGAAGTTCGTGAGCGATTCGGCCATGAGGTAGTAGAATACTTCAGGGTGTTTTCGACACCGTACATTCACCAACAATTAGAACCTCATGATCCTCTCAAGGAATACACACTCACACATTTCACTGTGCGTCACTTCATGGCACTTCAAACATTGATACAAAATCAGCCTTTGGGAAATCATGCGGGTTCCACCAGCCAGTACAAGGTGGTAAGAGCCGCTCAGATCATGAAAGAAAACAAATGGCCCACCAACCTGGTCACTAGATTTGAAGATCCAACGGATCCAGACATGTACAATGACGAAAAACCACAAACAGACGATGAAATTCTCGCTGAGTATCTAGGGTATGGTAACTGGATACAACTGAAAAGAAAACAAAACAAAATTAAGTCATTATAAGATCCCCCACAGGTGTCCGCCTGCATGGTTAGGATCGGTGAGACCGATAGTAGCGCCCCCTGCCGAGACCAACAGGACGATCTAATAAGGGCGCTCCAACCCGCAGACAGTCAAGGATATATAAACACTCACGCATCTCATGAGCGTTCAGTATGCAACCAACTAGTCGACTCGCACAGGTGCACAAAACCAGCCGATCGAGAAATGGAAAACTCACAAGAAATGCGGGAAATCGAAAATTCCCAGAAAAATGCCGACATCACGGTCTCCAGTGGCACACGCAAACTTCCCGTAACACCAGGGCACTTGTTAGATGTTTCTACGACTCCTGAGCAGTCACGCTCACACGGATCAGGCAACTCAGGGGGCAACGAGGTCCTAATCACGTTACAGTCCGGAATGCTCTCAGTGTCAGACGCGTACCAACTGGTCGACCAGGGAGACCAATCAAGCCTATCAGTTGGACATGATCAATCCATCAGGACGTTGTTATGCCATGTTCCGATCAGTGACAATGCCAGGGCAAACATTCCCGTCACACTAACACTTCCTCCCGCGGCATATACGGAACTCAGCGCTGCCGTTGACTTGAACAAACAGGCAAATAAACACATGTACAGAGCACTACGATTAATGACCGCTGACACCGCTCAGTACCAACAGACAGCGGCAGTGCGCGACATCGTACACGCGCTCAACAGAACCACCGAAGAGAGAGACACGGCTCGGATAGTCCTAGACCAAGAACAAAAGGAGCACAACCACACCAAACGTGCACTATCGGTCGTGGTAGACTGTTTCAATCAAGTTTCCCAAAAATATCAGGAACTTAGCAAAAATTCAGGAGAAAGTAGCAAAACCCCATCAGCCACGCTCAAGCAGGAGGCCAGTACGCAGACAAAGAGAGCTCTCAAAATAGTCATCTCACGAAGTGACACGCGCTCGGCAGACACATACAAAGAAAAACGACCACAATCTGATGAAGTACTACAACTCATGGCGTCACCCGTTTCGTCTCCTCACAAACAAATTGACTTAGAACGGCAACAACAATCGGTTGGCCGAACTCGGAACGAATCTCACATGTCACGGGACTTCGAGAAGGAGGCAGGACAACAAACTCAAGACTCTTGCTCAGAAGCTAATGTCCCGGGTGTGGGCGCAGAAGTGACCATCGAAACACCAGTTCAAAAGCGCACTTCGACAATAAACGAGGTGCATGTACCTCCCGTCCCAAGTTTGAAGACACCTCGGACAATTACCCACAACCAAACACAAACTTCATCACCAACAAAGAGCTCACTGAACCCAAAAGGGGAACAAAATTCACTCCAATGAGGACCACCTCTACCGCACCAGAGTCAGAATGGGTCTTGGAGGAACAGGAAGCCCCGACACCAAGCAAGTCCGAGAAAAGGAAAAAAGGGGTCGCATCAACAGATAACACCAAGAAACAGAAGGTGGTCGCCTCAGGTGCCAAACCTAAGGCACAGGCAGCAAAGACAACCAAATCCAAGGCACCCAAAACAGACGAAGAGACACCGAAAGTGGCAACAAAAGCGACCGCTCAGACCGTTTCGACCGTCCCCATCGCTCAGTCCGAGGAAGACGATCTACAGATGGAAACATTCCACGGAATACTTCCGTTCTCTAACCAACCATTCAAATGGGTCCAGCACCTGGTCAGACCAGAACTTACCATCAAGGACGATGGAAAAGCCATGATGGCCTATTGCAAGCTTATGGCAAAACGCAACAACAGGGAAATAGAAACCACCTACATACCACCTAAGGCAGGTGATAGGGACCACTCTTTCTGGGATAAAACTTACAAGATTTGAAAGGCCATTGAACGGCCTCGAGGCCTGTTATCATTGTATACACAAGAATCACCGACCATCAAGATGTGTCGCACACTGGCACGGGGCCTATGTTATACCTCCCTCCAGGAGGCTTAAGTTTCACAAAAACAAAGTCAACAACTTCCCAACAAGCAAAGTCACAGAAACCGACCTAGCGGTACTCATCAAAATGATGGAGAGGGTCAACAAGCCTGGGTACCCAAAATCCGGCTAAGGCTAATCAGCAATGACCAAGGTACAAAAAAAAAAAAACACCCGGGGTTGACAAAACACGACTCTCGTGAAAGGTACCAATTACAGTCCAATTAGTGTCTCTTTAACACTAAAGTCCCCTGTGGCAATTTATTTATAGATCATCAACATCCCTCCAGAAGGTTCATATCTGGGGGGGTGCAGACGACACCACCACAGGATACTTACCATCACAAGCACGGACGAAGTGACGACATCAAGGCAACCAATGGGAAAGGGCACCCGAGTCTCCAAAAGGAAGGACCAATCATCAGGAAGAGGAGGTACCACAGCATAAGTATTTAAGGAGCACCTTGACCAGCATTCAGGCAGTCCGCCTCAGTCACCACTCCACTCTAGCAGCTCTGCTCCCTGCTCCTCTCTGGTACCCAAGCACTACCTCTCCGGAAAACACTGGAAAATAAAGTTCTGTTATTATTCGTTTGATACTTACCGTTCAGATACTTTTGTACTTCTTGAGTTAAATAAAACTTTTGTGTTCTCGTTCACATTTTTGAAAACATAACCCGATTCGTGGATTTCTTACTTTCTAAGGCGGTCAGTCAAAATCTGGCCGAAATCGTGTTCTGACCGTTCACATCTAGAGTAGATAGCTCACGCTGAGACCACGAGGGAAATCGCTCAAATCATCTCTCGTCAGCGTCGCTCAGATCGCTTACCTCGGCCTAATCTCGTTAGCGCTCGGTCGCTTAGACCGCTGAGGGTCAGGGTGCTGAGATCTCTCGCCGCTCGTAGCACACTGCTATCGCTCACCTCAAAATCACAAAGAGGAAAGAGACGCTGCTCAGTTCGCTGACAACGCTTAGTCTCCCATAACATAATAGCAACCAGCTGAGTGCTTACCTGGAGATGGCAGGTTTTGGCACTAATGCCAGGTACTAATGTTCCATGGATTTGTCACCACCCAGGCGATTGTACGGTCGCCGCCACCGTTGTAGCGTCGCCGCCACCAGAAACGGCAGGGCTTGGACAGGACTCATAACCATCGAGTTGGCAAGGTGGTGTTGGAACAGCAGGTGAAAAGCTGACAGGTGGTCTGGTTGTCTCGGATGTCGTCAACGTCAGGATACCCTCGCTGGCCCTTTTGTCATCAGCTGATGCCTGGTAAGATAAATTGTCGTCGGACTCTTCGGAATCGACGTCCGAAAGCATGAAACCCGACAACAATTTATCTGGCTCGATGGCAGTGCTCAAAGGTAAAGCCACAACGTGCACATTAGCCAGATCAGAGCGCAAATCCTGCTGGACGCTCAGGTGAGAATCCAGTATTAGCGGCTGACGCTCTAATGGGATGACAGGAGTCGTCTTAGTATTATCACCCGATCTAGCGCCGATCGAAGGTGATAATGGGGACGTCAGAACTTCTGCCCACAATCCCGCGTCGATTGTGGTGATTGGCGTCCCATCTTGCATATAAATCGCGGCAGACATGCCCCGTGTTCCTGTGTTGAACATGGGCAATCGCGACGCTGCGACTGTCCCACCCCACGACCCCTGTCGGTCGTCGGTGGCAAAGATGTTACTTTTTCCGCACCCTAATATCCCGTGCCGATCATGGGTGCCTCATTTATAACCACAGGCGCGCCCGACAATAACGTCCCGGTCGCGGCCGCCTGTGGAGAATTATGGATCACATAATAAACAGCAGAATTCCCATTTACCTGGGCACGATTTTCTGGAAGGGCTGGGCCCGTTGCCACGCGGTCAGACAAGGCGATCGCTTCGCTATTTCCATCGGGAGTGAAGAGCTCGTCGTCCACTCGCGCAACAACGTGCTCACCTGTTATAACATCGGTTGAGATGTCTGACAGCGAAGGTGAGATGGCGCGCGTATCTGGCAACGCTGGGAAGAGAATGTTGTTTGTAAAGTTGAAGTCAGCTGACTCCACGCTATCTTTACTCGCAACCTGGAAAACTTGACGTTCAGGTAAATTTTGATGTTTAAAATGGATTATAATGGACCCCAGGGCGTTGATTAGGGTGCCAATTGGCTTCCGCCGTGTTCATAACATGACCGGCTGTCCAGTCAAGCATATTAGGATGAAACGGAATCGCCGTGTTAGGCCTAACCTGTTGCTGAAGTTCAGGATTGCCGTACAGGTGGTTATGATGCTCGGAACCATGACGATCATGGTAAGGTGGAACAAAACCCATATTAATAGCTTGAGTATATTGTTTGGCATGAAAGGGACATCCTGGCGCATGGTGGAATGCCCCTGGGTTAGTATCGTGGCAATAGGTTACATTGGTAGTGTCCCAACCTAGGTTAGGACCCAAAGCACCCATGCCATTCCAGTAACCCTGGGCATTGTAGACTGGTGCTGGATGGTGCAAATTAATGTTCGGTACTAGATTCGAAGCACGCACAAAATTTCCAAATTGCAAATAAGGATGGTATCGATCCATGTTAGATTTCTGAGTTAAAATTGGCTCTGATAGTTCAAATAAAGTCAATAGAGAAAGTGGCATTTCTTTAAAGTTCCCTTTATATACTTCTGAATTTTCTTTATTGTCCTGGGATCCTGTGCTGGACACTGTCTCACGATCAGTTTATGTCACACTACTGTGACAAATCTGGATGCGCTGTAACATCAAAGAAGTGACCACAGAAGCTCTGGGTTTCTTGTTTGAGCACGTCTCAATGTTGATAAGTTTGTTATTTTCGATATCAAATTTCGGAAAATCCAGTACATTAAAATAACATAAAACAGTAGAATGACCCATCTGTAAACTAAGGGTCCTCGGATGTTTATCTGTGCTGACCCTTCGGACTTCGCACGTGCGAAGTCGTAAAGTGTAACACATAAGCACGTGTTTTAGGCGTCATCCTAATCGTACCCCATCCAGATACTTGGCAATTAACACACGGTCCACTTCTAAAGACCCTCCCCGAAAAATTCTTGTAAAAATAGGGTCGTCGAAGAGGGGAACTAATGTGGGTACTTATCGGTTATATCGACTACCGACCCCGGAAAGCATTGAAGCTATGCAGGGAAACGTCAGTAACAGTATGTAAAATGTGATTTCCAATGTTTTATGACCTAAATTGGGGCTCCGCTCCCCTCGTACCCCCACACCCCCGCTGCCCAAACCTAACCTAACCTATACTGGAAACAATATATTTAAATTCAACTATTGAAACTCAAATGGTTGACTTTAAATATATTGGTACCAGTTTAGGTTACGTTTCCCTGCATAGCTTCTATGCTTTCCGGGGTCGGTAGTCGATATAACCGATAAGTACCATAATGTGTCTGACAACTGGTAACGATGACAAAGTTTGGCTGCCCTAGTTAACTTAAAGGGGGCCGTCATCTCTACCTGTACGGGCGAAACTTCACGGTGATCACCGACCACAAACTGTTGCAAGTGGTATACTCACCGAACTCTAGAGCATCAGCACGCATCGAATGGTGGCACCTTAGGCTACAAGAATATAAATTTCAAATACGCTATGAACTAGGAGCGACGAATGCGGCGGATCCCTTATCAAGACTGCTTCAGATTAACGAATTGGCGAAGACACCTGAGGAACGATCTACCCAGGAGTACGTGCGGATGGTGACCTACGCCGCGATGCCAGAAGCCATCACAATCGAACAGATGCAGAAGGAATTCGAGTCAGACGAGGAACTACGTCAAGTGAGGGAAGCGATGAAAACCAACAACTGGCAAGCACACCTCAGAAGTTACGAGAA
>JAQGBX010003086.1:0-18252 GCA_034698745.1 Megaphyllum sjaelandicum
TGCAATCAATTTATCATCTAAAACTGATGACAGTTTAAGCACAAGTTGACATCCGGACGTCCGCTTTCCTTGAACCCTCCTCCCCCCTGTCCGCCTAGCTGTGTCCCATTTTCACATACATCCCCCCTTCCCCCTTTGCCGGACGTCCTTTATAGATGGCCCCTATTCACATGCATGCAAATATTTTTCACGTTTACGGTTTTAACTTCCCTTTTTGTTCTCGTTTATAAAGTTTTCAGCGTTGAGAGTTTTGCAATCAACGACGATAATGCATCAATTATAAAAGGCTGAATTGAACCTTTACAATTTATTTTTAGATCTTTTTGTTTCTTCGAGGCCTCTTTTGCGTTTTGTATATGCTCACTAATTGGTTTTATGAGTATGGCTTCTTTGAATGTAGCATCGTTTTATTTCGTTATAAAAAGGCACATCTTGTACACGAGGAGTGCTCGCATTCAATATAAAACGAATCATTTTCTGTGAATTCAAGTCGTACAATTTCCCTTTAGTATACCGGATATCCGAGTCTGTAGAACGTAATTCAGCGAAGTTTTTACGTGGTAAAATACAGCAATGAAATGCACGTCCTTAAATCGGCAAAAACAATAGACGCGTTCCATGCAAGTATATGGAGTTTTTTTGTCGTTTTAACCGTTTAAGTTTTATGAGAACTCCATTTGCTGTCATCATTTCGAAATCATTGATGTTATTTTGCCACTAGGAGGTTACGAGACATCTTCTTGGATGGTACGTGGATGTGCAGCACTTTTTTCTGCCTGGTCTGCGTAGGCAATGACGCGAGAAATCATAAAAATTCTGTAAAACAAAATGCTCCGTGTGCTTTCTTTTAGCTCTGGTGACTTTGAGTTGTTTCGTTCAAGTAGTCGTTTGTACTGAAAATGCCCCTATCAAAATTATTTTCTTGGCTGCACTCTAGGTGGGCCAGTTTACGGTACGGTCCGTTTAAATTCGCATTTTAGCTCTTTTTTCTGAGAACTCAAAGCCGAATATTGACGGCCTTTAATTCAAGGGTTTCACACTGGTCACTTTTGTGACATTTCCATGTCCTTTCTCCATAAAAACGCACCATGAATTTGCGAGCAGTTTTGCGCTTGCTCAAGTAACCCATTTCGAGGAAGCATTTCCTTTTTATGATGTATAATGCTCTTTTTTTGCATGCTGAAAAAGGAAGAATTCCAACATATAAATGATAAAGTGGGCGAGGGTTTTTCAGGGGGAAATATAACCGTTGCCGGGCTTCGATTTTTTTGCTGCAAAAAGGATGAAAGTGATGAATGTTTTTTATCCAGCCTTTCATCACTTCTATGGCTTTTCAGGTTTGACTTTAAATTATCGTTTTCCAGCATGCTCGTATGCAGAGACCAATGGCATATCAAAAGCTATGAAATCATGTTATAGAATGCAAATGCGTACTATGAAATTAAATGAAATCTGGAAATTTTAAAGAAGTGCATTGAATTATGATTGGATTTCATAATCTGAATTGGTTAGTTCTATTAATTACAAATTATGTCATATTTTTACCAGAAGTTCATTAAAATTACACTATGAACCTTTACGTACATGTACATTAACGTATACAGCCTGTAACAGGGGTGCATTTTTTGACATTCATGAAAAGCACGCGGACAAAATTGACACAATATTTGGTTTAAAAATTTATTCAGGGTTATCGCTGCTTTTAAATCAAGTACATGTAATGTGTATTCCTTTTTACGCGTCACTTCACGACTGCTAATGTACAATTCGTAAAACCTCTGTGTGAGTACCCTCATTATAACCATTTGATATATATTCTTATCAGGCTTTATTAGAAAACGGGAAATTTTCTGCACGAATTTTTACTTTTTATTCATATTACTTGTTTCACAGGTCAGGCTGAAAACTTTTCCCGACTCGCTATTTCTATAGCCGAAAATCCACATGCTTCAGAAGTAGCAATTTTAATTTGATTATGTTTAGGGAATAAAAGTAATGAATTCTGCGCGCAGTTCTGTACCTTTGATTTGCTCTTTCTTAATGTTATTATGAATTTTTTGGAAGTGGAGAAATATATGACTGCGGTAACTATAGTAATTTGGAGAAAAACAAAGTCTTGGCCTGGGGCCATGAAGGATTAATGGGAATCCAGTGCCAACCTTATTGTCTACTTCATCGCTAATGTGATGTTCATTACGAGAAAAGGCGCAATGGTCACACACCATCCACATCCCACTCCTATCTTTTAAGTGCATCAATGTATAGATGAGGCTGAATTCTCATTTTCCCCTCCATCCTTTTTTCGCAAGCTACTGCTCCGATGCATTATTACTTCTTTTCTCGAAATTTTGCCAACCTATAAAGCATTATTTGAGTCAACGATAGGAGCCTTTGTCAACGTACACACAAAACCATCGAAAAATAAAAGTAACGTAACCCAAATAATAGCAAATTTTGTTGGCATATGCAAGGGTGGTTCGATAAATGATCGTAACAGTATCTCAGAATTTGTTAATTTAAAAAAAAAATGTTTTTCATTAATTTTCTCATTAGATAAATGCAACAATTTAAACGCAGAGTTATTGTTACATGATTTGACGTCATGCATTGACAATAGCAAACGTCAATCAAATAACTATTTTTAAGCAGAATTGATGTCTGCTATCATAAATCTCTTATTAATTAAGAGATGATTACTGGAGGATATTAATTGAATTAACCTAAATATATTTTAGTAATTTAATAGAGCAAATCGACAAGTTTAAGATTTAATTAAGCTTGATAAAAAAAAAAGTTTATCAGTTTGACTCTGCAAAATTCTTGTTTTTTGGACGAATTTATATGCTGCAATTTATGGGATGGCAATGCAAATCTTCCGATATTTCCAACTATTCAAACAGTATTAATCTTTTATTTTTTTAGTGCACTTGTGTCGCGCATTTGATGCGATTTCGCGATATTAAAAAATCATAACTGAATGGCACGTGTCTGAAAATTGGATTTAGAATCCTAACCATGGATGAATCTACTTAATATGACAACCGTATCATTTACATAAATGTAATGTATTTGGGAAATCGCATCACGATTATCGTTATCATTTTTGCGTAATACAAGTTTAAATAATAAAACGAACCGTAGAGCATCTGTAGCTGCATTATTTATCAGTCCCACTCCATTTTCTTGCCGCATTGTCCTAATTTAAATAGACCTTTTGATTTTAAAATGGCAAAGTTTTGAGGTTATGCATTTAGTTAATGTGTCGTGGAAGCGGTAATGGCATTGGGCTGTAGTTTAATTGGATGAGCGTTAAATCGAGTTTCAGTCTATGGCAAATTCAACGTGTAGTTTGGGATTGTGACTCTTTCATGATTTTGTCTAATGTGATTACTTTTATATTTTTATCGACATAGTTTTCAGTAGTTCCTTGCATATACGGAGGAATTTGAATGCACTAGTTTCCTCTTGCTTCATAGATTCCTGCAAATGCTTGTCTGTGTCAATTAGTTTAGTAAATACCACATGCGGAATAAAGCGGTGAATGAAGGTTTAATGAAATAAAATACTTGCAGGTCATTTTGCATTCTCGCTAATGACGGTGGGCTATGCGCCATGCGTTAATTACTTTGTTGGAAATCACATTGCTCTACATGAACGCATCTGCATTGTGTTAAATATCATGGGACAAACTGCATTAAACATTGCAATTATCTTTGAAACAATGGACAAACTTTATAACAAAAAAATCGGGTCACATCTACGGAAAAGATTTATTCTACTTGCAGAAATGATGTAAAGCAGTTACCAAATTGAGCGATAATAGTAGTAACAAAATCTAGATGTATGGAATTATTATCAATTTAAAAATATAAAAACTTAAACATTTGACAACGCTTGAAAACTATTTTTAAATGTTTTTTTATTTAAATTTCAGAACATGGTATTTTTGTCCCTCTGAATAAAGTATATAAGTTGATATTAAGTCATAAAAGTAAGATTGCGAATGCGTGCATGTAAGCAGGTTGCATGGAGATTAGATGCTTAAAAAATATATGTTACGAGATTTTCCCAGCCCAGTATTTTACATTATAGGCTCATGTGCAAATTGCACGCAGCATTCCAACACAAGTGATCTAAATACGACTATCATTATCTATCATTATATTGGTCTATATTTTACGATAAGTACCCCATAAGTTAAGAAGGAAGGGAGTTGTTAGGCAATTGAGATTTGCTATACATAAAATTCATATTATTTTGGCGCGTTACAGCGTTTAATGGCAGTCTAAATGTTTACGTATACTATACGTATTAAATGGCATCGTCCACTTATTATATTACCATGCATACTGTACATGTTATCTTCGTTAATTCAATACTACTGCGTTGATTGATAACCTTTCGTACGCAATATTTTTAAGTTTGTCACATATAATATGATTGATGACAACGCGAAGACCTGCGTGGTCATTACACGTTTATTCAGCTGAACTGGACAGTCATTGTTGACGGCGCATCCTCATGGATGTATCCAGGTGATATAATTTTAATTTACTGCTTTATGTTACTTTAACATGACTTGCCGAAAGTTGTGCGCAATTGCAAAAATATTCGGCTGTTTTCTGATTTTCACAAATATTCGGTATTATATTCGAAAACAAAAAATAATGGTGTAAAAAATTGATTTGTTCGCATATTTCAGTAATCAGGACAGTTGGTTTACAAACTGAAATCATCTCGAGTTTAGAGTGGTCCACGAACTAACACGAACTTTCAAAAATGAAACAATGCGCGTCATTCATTATTTTTCATGAATAAGGAATTTCCGATTTTTTAAACTACGTATACATTTTGACGAAAACAGTGATGATACAGTTTTCTGAAGTCGGTTGTTATGTCAAGAATCATTCCAGCGTACACACTGTACGAGGCAAAACATGCATGCTTATAAATAACCAGCGTGGGCAATGTCCAGCGATTTTTTTTGTTACGGTGCATTCTCTCTCGATTCATATAATGGTAAATGACGAAGCACATCATTATATTAGACTAACAAAGTTTTTTTTTATAACGAAATAAGTCTTTATTTGCTCATCCGAGGTCTTGCACGCAAGTTTGCTGGAGGGGGGGGGGGCTGATTCGGACTCCCCCGTGTATACTGCTGTAGTGAACACGATATGAGAATTTATAGTTCCATATAATAATATGAAAAATTGCTCCCTTATAATATGGCCCGCAGCGTTGGAAGTGGCCATCGGCCTCGTTCCTGTTTCACTTCATTGCATCCGTAGATGTCCGAGCTGAATTGGTCATCATATATCAATGCAGAAATAGTTTTCTTGGTGCATCTTGGCAAACGCGGAAGAAATATATAAAACGCCTTTGTTGTAGTGCGCTCTTTCGACTACCTGGTTGTATATGTTGTATAATTGATTGCCGTACAGCGGGCAAGGCCCATTTTCCTATCTCTTTTCTCTTTTCTACTGGAATTGAAATACGATCTTAACTGCCATCTTTGCGAGATTTTGCCACCACTTGACTGTTTCCCGCCCATTGAAGGGTGAGGCCGGCCATTAGGAAAAGTCCAATGCGTGGTCAAGGATCGAGCTATAGGGATGGACGATAGGAAGAGTCAGTTGTACGATGGAAAGTAAAGCTATCGCCAAGATGCTCTTTCCCCATTTGTTGATGAGGCCCAAAGCCAGGATTGCGCTCTCTGAACGGATGAGCTCTTTGCTAGACAATCATTCATCGGGGCAGAGTAATTCCTCCTGTTGGGGCTTAAAGATAATGGGCTGGGAAAACAACCGGCTCAAAACAATAAGTTTAAAGAAGTTCTGTTATCTACAATAACTCACTGGCAGGCAATCATTTTCAGACTTTAAACCCATTCTCATGAACACGGTTAATGCAGCGCTCCCGAATTTTAATGGTGGAGTTCCGGACAAACTGTTAGTTTGTCGGGAACTTTGGGAAACTTTGAAGTTGCTGCATGATCCACTCTAATTATCATGCCCTTTACGACACTTGCATCAAGTAATGTTAACTAGGTTTAGAGGACCTACATGTGCAGTGTGATTCACATGAAACTAATGTTTTCCTTATTTACATTTGATTTAACAGGAATACATTGTAATGTTTCGTATTGCTTTCAAATTACGCGAAGTTTTTATAGATGTTTTAATATGTGTCATAAGATGTCGCAGGTGTTATGGCTTTGCCAGATGTTTCTTCTATGTTGTCTTAATTACAATCCTGTGAAGATGCAGAACACCCGACTGCAAACGGTTAATAAACGTACTGTACAATATGTATTATCTCCCAGAGATATTCTACATTTCAAACTCAATTCTTTACAGTACCATTCGGTAAACGGCCAGTTTTATGTGTGAGTCACCTTGTATAAATGCAGTATGTACATGAATGAGCGCAGAAAAGCTAACTCTACATGAATACAACTATAGATACTCTTACAAAACTGTTCACTTCATAATTTAAAATATCCCATGCATTAGAAATATAGTATTATAGAATTTTCCATGCACTGTACTATTCATGTATAATACTGTAAAGTGTAGTTAGCAATGGATTTACATGTACCCTAAAAATGGTCAACATCAATTCATTGCAACTATATATATGTAGTACATTTTAATTTAAACTTTTCATATTCCTTGTTAATCGTTTCATTTTGAAACGAGGAAATTAATTTGTGAGATAAATTAAACAAATCCCTGAGTGAATCAGAATTTACCTAACAGCTGTAATATTTTCGCATTATAAAACTTTATGATTATGAAACTGCATTTGTAGTACGGCATTCAGATTATTTTGTTAATCTTATGTTCACCTGATGCATGAGCTTATATAATGGTGGATTAGTGTTGCTAGTATCTTAATGAAAATATTTCGCACAAAAATGCATACCCCCAATTTCTGAGTCTCATATGCATTCAAATTTAATATCGTCAGACCTGTTTTTTGTATGCTGCATGAGCTTGCATGATGAATAAAATGTCCCCGTTAGTTGATATTACTAACCGCAATATCATATGTATTATAGCTTTGAAAAAAAAAACCGCATTAAGCCGCAAAGACATGCATATACGCTATATGTGGCAACTTTTATAAATTAAAAAAACTTTATAAAATAGTCTTTTTTATACTGTATGTACAGTAGATAACATTTGTTAATGGCGTCCTTTTAATTTAGCTTTATGTTTACTGGTGCATTATTTTTATTAAAATTCCTGAGACTAAGCGTAATTTGTTTTTTACTGCTACTAATGTTGGTAATTCTACTATTAGATAGAATCAATGTTCCAGCTTGATGATCCGTTGATACTAAATGGGACACCAATTTTGTAAATAAAACATTAGTTTGATGTAATAACACATAGTGGTCATAAAATCCATCCTCAATAACTTACATTCAGTTAATTTGCCCTAAGCAAAAAAAAAGAAAAAAAGCATCTGTGCTTCTATAACTAACCATTTTTATCATTTTTTACAAGTTTCGAGACCTTTTAAAGACCACCTCTCACACGAGGCAATTTGTACACCGAAACTCGTTTATAGATATATTATAATAAGCATATCTTCTTTAACAACGTTTCGCCACCATGTGGCTTTCTTCAAGTTTACTTCTCCACGAATTTCCTAGCTACATACTAGCCTCCTAGCATCCTAGCATCCTCGGAATTCGGCTAGGATGTAGCTAGGAAATTCGTGGAGAAGTAAACTTGAAGAAAGCCACATGGTGGCGAAACGTCGTTTGTTTAAAACAAATGTTTGGTCGTTTCTGAGTGGATTATTTATATTATAATAAGTTCCCAGAATAGAAAATGATCCTATACCGAGCAAATTATTTCTGGAAAGAAACTTACGTAAGAGGTTTTATAGTCATTTCCAAAAATTTTTTTTTTTTGGATGGGCCATTCAGGAAGGACTTACGTCATAGGATGAAATAAAAGCAGTGCTATCAAATTAGTTAACCCAAATCTCCCTTTGAAACAGTAGTATCATATACTGCAGGAGAATATTCTGAAAATATCGCTGCAACAGGAAGTTGTTTTTGTTGAAATAACTTTCCTGTAATTTTTGAAATTTATTTTCGGATATAACTTTTCCGGCGTGTGACGGCCTTTTTAGGAGTGAATTGGAAATTATCTCATCTGAAACAGTTTTTTTAGAAGAAGAAAAATTTCTACAATGTAGAAGGTGAAACAAGTTTTGAATACCATTTTTCCTGAGTTTGGTGATTTTGTGAACTTCATCTTCTAGTTCAACGATATTATTTATTACTTTCCGGCATATGATATTTTCATAATATTTGGGAATCTTCTTCAATTTATGATTGCCGTTTGATTTGTAGCAGTACATTCTGCGATATGAGCTCGTAGACGTTGCAGACTATGATGTTTTTTGCTAGAAAGCCTGATCTTTGTTCGTTGCTATACGGTATTGGCAGATTGACAAAGTAAGCAAAGTTGAGGGCCCAGAACGAAGTGCATTATTTTGCGTGTGTACACATATATAAATGCGAGAGCATCATAAATGATGCATAAAAGATGCAAACACAGAGTTTGGCATTGGAAGGCACTCGTGCATCGTTTTTCTTTTGCATCTTGCGTCAAATCAATGCCATTTTTTTGATGGCATTATATCAATGTCTCGCGAATATAAAGACACAATAAGAAACAAAACGACGGCTCAATCGACTGTTGCATTGTCAGAGATGACAAGGGTGTGGAGAATAGAAAAATCAAAGTAAGCCGTAGAAAATAAGAGAAAAAAACCTCCAAAGGCTATCTTGCATTCCTGAAAACAAATACGCTCGCGTACCTATTTGTATAGTGATTTAACAGATAGTATAGTTCATCAGTTTCCATTTTTCAAATTTAATTTTTAAACCATATGATTTTATCTCCTATAGACAGCATGGGGTTCTTTCATCAGCTTATAGTGATTCTGGCCTATTCAACGTAAACGTGAAACTAAGCTAGATAAAATATGCTATATAGAAAATAATTCCAATTTGTGATAACACTGAAGGAATGATTGATTTTCAACTTCAAATTATCAACGCAATTGAATAAAAAATTTTAGAATGATCAAACATCTGTTTGCCAATGTGCTACGATCGCTAAACGTGGAACATTTAAAACGTGCGTTTTGGTTTCCTTAAATATGGCCGACTTTTGAAGAGAAGCAGTACTTTATATGGACTCTCACATCACCAAATCCTCGTACAATATTAATGCTCCATGATATACATTTTTGATATTGGCGTAGGCTTATTTATATTTCCCACCCGCTGCTTAACTTTCTTCGAACTTTTTTGTTTTTCATAAAAAAAACTGGCATTGCTTTGCATGTGCGTCATTAAACTTGGCTACACCATTTATATTTCTGGGTTAGATCCAAAGTAAATCGGCAAAAAGAAGATTTCTGGTGTCTGGTGCCATGCATTGTATGAATTTATTTTATAGTTCAGTCATGTGCCTGGGAAAATACCATGCTGCACGAAGTTTCCTAAAATTGATGCTGAATCTTATGCGGCAAAAAATATTTTTTTAGAAAAAAAAATCTTAGTGTACAGGGCGAATCTAAAAAGTATTCATTTTCTCCATGTACCATATTTTTCAATCTTAAAATGCGCTTTTATATAATATTTTCTTATACATTCTTGATATTTAAAGTAGAAAATCTATATATGATACTCGTATATGATACAGTATATCCTATTTGATAGATATGACGAGGTGCTGCAACAACTGGATATGTTTAAACCTTTTTATGGTAAGAGCTCTCTTAACCAGTAATTACTGCTAAATTATCGCTGCGGTAATAATCATTTGACATTTATAGTTTCATTTCATGTAACTTTCAAAATAAGAAATTTATATTCGCAATAGCAAAACATAAAACTAGAATATATTCTTTGCAATTAAACGTAAATGTAAAGTATATGGCATCTTAATTACACACGCAGTGTGTTTTGCACCATTTGCACCAAGGCGCTCAACTTCATCGAATTTTACATTATGTAATTACATACGCGGTTGAACTACGAGGTATATTTTTGTAAAATGCATAAACAAGGAACATACTGTAGTTATCTTAAGTAAAGGTGAATTTGCATGTGATCTTTAACTATTATTCATGCTAAAGAAACATAAAAGACGTTACGATTTCGGTATTGGAAGCTTATCATAACATAAGGAGCTTAAATTAGTTTAGCCCCAGCACTTTCAATTCATCTAAGTTTATTACTTGTTTTTAATACATAAAATAAAGCGAGTTTGTATTACGTGCGTAGAATGTGCATGATTCGTCGAAGCCATAATCTGTTTTTGCAGAAAATGGGGTTGATTATTTCTTTGCATTATTGCATGTAATGCAGTACATACCTGTATACTGTATATCACGCAATAGTTACTGCCTATATAAATCAAATTAACCATTTCCTTAATTAGTCTATAGCGCTATAGTGACGAGGATTCAAGAATAAATCCCACGTCACGTTAGTTATTGGTCATACATGTATTTAAAGAAAAGTATATTGCTCTCGCGTTATGCATGGTCACATTTCTGGATTTCGTAATGTTAATTAATTAACGAGAGATGTCGTTAAAAAAACTACAACACAGCCACGAGTATAAATTGTTAAGAAGTTTCGGATTAGTATTTAAATAGTTCGTCGAATGTACGAATTTAATTATTGTTAAGTAGCTGGCATCGTGCGGAGCAATACGAGCAGATCTCTCTCCCCGTTGGCTATTTCCAGATGTTAATTACTAGAGTTCCTTAGCAAAAGTCTATTACTTAATCGTTGATTAGCGGAAGGTTAACCGCCAAGGATCGTCTAATGGCGCTTTCCGAGAGAAAAACGCCGGCCCATCTCAATTTAGCCGTTGCATTTTGAAGGCGGAATGTAAAATGCGCCTCGTTTGATTGTCTTTCGCCGAAATTACCACTTCCACTATCGTGTTTAAACCATTTGCCTTTCCCTTCAGATTGCTTTTAGGAGAAGCCGAAACTAATGTAATTGCTCCTAACTCCATCTTTTCCCCGCTTAATGCTCGTATAACTCTGCCCAACGATTGAACCCATATACATGTAGTATAGAACCTTCTGGCAAGAGTCAGTGCCAATAATCGCCGTTGAAACGGACACGGAAGATTGACGATTATAATACCGGGGAGATTGAATTTATTAAAACTTAATACAAGCCTAATGTAGATTTAGATGTAATGCCGTTGGATTATGTTCGGAACGGAGCTCGTTTCTCCAATTACTGTCTGCGTTTAACGGGGCAACCGGTTGGGATTTACGCAAGTTCGCATTATATGCTTTAAAATACATTTACTGTAATAATAATAGGTTCATGCACCGAAGCGCTCTCTCGAATAGAAGCGCTAATTTCGGAGCTTAGCATTAAACGTCAATAAATCCAGTTTGATCAAATCTGGTTAAGCCCCCATAAAGTGATTAGCATTTTGCTAATTGACGCACCATCATTGTAAATATGACGGGGATAATTCTTATTTATTGCTCGTCGACTCACTTTTCGAACATTGTAATATACTTACGAGGATGATGAGCGACTAAGTCGGCGAGTTTGAAAAACTTGACCAATCTAAAGCTTGCGTGTAATGATCGTTATTCCGATTGACGTGAACCCTATAGTAGCCGCCATTAAAAAGAATTTAAAATGAGCGTTTAATCAACTAAATAATTAGTCACGAGTAAATTAAAATTGCTCACTATCCATGTTTCGACGGTTTCTCTTAATCGAGTTCTGTTTATACCCCGTGCGTCTAAACGTGTTTATTTTGAAGTTATTTTAAAATTATTTTAAAAAGTTGTTGGATACCACATTCTCGTACAGCTAAATTTCGAAATTGGCAATGGGATACTCGAATGGGGCAGTGGAAGACCAGCTGGCGAATGGCTACTACGGAGCTAAGAATGCAAATTTACATGCACCTACATGTATACCTCCTACGCATAAAGATTGATACTTTTGTGCGATTATAGTTTTGATGTAAAATAATGTTTGATAAAAAGGGGAGGCTTGCATTTTTCGAGGTGTATGGAGATATTTAAAATTATTTTGGTATTTACAAACACCTAATGGTGTTTCTAAACTCCTAAAAAGTATTTTGAACACAAAAAAACATTGAAAAGATGCTTATAGATACCCGTTATGGGAAACCCAGGAAAAGGCACAACTAGTGAGGTTCTCTGAAGCGAATCGAGATAGCAGAGTGGTAGCGGGAGGTATCTGGGAATGGTAGGTTGCAGGATCGAATCTTGGTAAGATTCAAAAATATGTTTGGAAATAAAACTATAAATTGTATACGACATGCTATTTCTACAGTATGTATGTTTAATTTTCATGTACTCTCGTATAGGTACACTCCGAGGAAACCATGGTGACGTAACTGGAAACCGCATATTTTTGAAAACGTTTTTTCTTTGTTCTGAAGTACCTTTATTTCTTAAGAGTGAGGAAGTTGAAGTATATTTTTTAATTACCCGTAAACGAAGCGGTTCTTATTTTTTAAAATATTTACCGATAAAACGATGAAGCACTTTTTTGTTCGTCATGTTTAGTGCGTGCCCCCGTGTATTCTAATCTTATCAAAGGTGCGCAAAAAAAAACCCACCTAAAGCTTTTTCAACTTTTTCTCTTCGATAGTTCACATTTTGAGCCTATAGACGACGACGGTGTCAAATACAAAAGCAAGCCGTGAAAGCATTTTAATAAGCTTCTGCTCTAATAAATAAATTAAATTGATGAGTAACGCTATGCGCAATTAGGTTGATCAAGCGTGTGATAGCTTTGCTTCTACGCGCGTACGCGTTGTATGTTTATGGTTGCTAGTTTCTCCCTCATCAGTAATTGCACGCATTGTTGATTATTTTTAGTTTATTGGATGTATTGCTACCCTAATTAAAGATGGCAATCGGTGAGGCTTACTTAGCATGCACGCGTGCGGAAAAGATAGCATCAGGTGTACCCAATGAGTGCGATTAAATATGTGTTATTAATTGCTACTGATTCCGATTATCTTATTGGAAGTGTATTATTAACCATTATTCACAGACAATGCAGTCACGTGGAAGCGTCTTTTGCGTTTAATAGCCATGCTTTTTTGCGATAATTGAGCTGTATGATTAATAAAAGCAAAAGACATCCACTGTAGAATGTATAAAGAGAAATAAAACATTTGCTAAACGTAATTGGGTCTAGCATGTAGGTGGATGATTCGCAAACACTAATCCTACATTTTTCCTCGCATTACTTAAACTCATGTACTTCAGGCGGTAAGGTTCCATTCAAAAAAGACGTCCTCAAAATTTTCACAAAACTGGACTACCTTTAATTCCCCCCCCCTCCCCCTCAACCTTCCTTAGAAAACTGTTGAAAATTTGACGAGTCTGTACTCGAAAATAGTTGAAAATGTTGAAAATTAGTTTACTTGGGGAAAACGTGTAAAATGTTGTGAATTTGTCCTCGGGAAAACTTGGAATTTTTGTAAATTTGTCTTCGAGAAAACGTGGAGAAATTTGTAAAGATGACCTCTGAAAGTTTAGCAAATATGTACTGAAGGTACCCAGTTTACTGACTTCTGCAATTTATAACACATCACCTGCGCGATATTGCGCTCAATTTCCCTTTTAATTCGGGTACTGGTTTTATTTGGCATTTTTTTTATCGAGTGGACGTCCGAGTTGGTCATACCCCTTATTACCCCCCCTCCCTACTCCCCGTCCACATTGCGTCTTTGACTCTGGGGGGGGGGGAAGAAGAACCCCCTACATTAGGACGTCCTTATTGAATGGCCCCTAATAAAAAGCTTTTCTTTGAAACTAAAATGTGACGGTGGATTTTATGCTATAATTCATATACTACGTACAGTACAGCCTTATTTCGGAGATTTTGCGGTTGTTTAGTTCGATTTATTAGCCCCTGACTGTATTTAAGAGTGCAATGAGGCTACAGATGCCGTCCGACTGTATTTGAAAATTATACTGTATTTACAAATGTATTTGTAAGTAGAATATAGCTTTTTAAATGCAGGGAAACAGTCAATGAAGAAAATAATTTTTAGGTTCTTGCAAACTACGAGCTTCGGCAACGTGCCTATTTAAAATTCGTATTTTAGAATGCAAAATGCGTAACTTAACTCCGCAGTAAAAAGTTTATTTACGGAAAATATTGGGATAAATGAAAGCACTTAAGATAATTTATGCATGATTTTATTTATTTTTTATGCATAAAGTTAAATAAATAGACATTTGAGAAAACCATGGCGTATATGAAATCCACTTGCTGTCGTCGACGAAAGAATGATAGCTTTATTTTTCATCTTTCTACATGTTTACCAACTTTCAAAAAGATATCAATAAATCCGGGGCTCATCTTTTTTTTTCTAGATGCTTTCTTTATAATCCCTAATGTCAAGAAGGTTGCCTGGGAAGATGAAGGAACTTTACAGATTTAATTTTGAGTAATGCGATCGAATACATTATCGAGCATTTCAAAGATTTGTAGAAGATTTAAATAGCGTTTCGGTTCTAAAATGATACGTGTATTTTATGTGCTATTTCGTTACGCAAGTACATTTTTTAACGACTTTTACTATTTACATTTTGCCATCGCTGCTAAGATCACTTCCTGGAATATCGATTTTTGCTCTAAGCTTGCTTTTTTGCTATCTTATAGCTAAGTATGACCTAACCGATTTTAGCTTATTGTAGATTATGGTTATTTATAATAGATAAACGGATGCTTGTCTTTGAAGCTCGTGAACGAGCCAAATATGCCGATATTGGTTGCATGCATTTAAACAGGTTCTGTCTCAAGCGCTTTTACCTTTATCTGCATACTTTTCCCAGCGTTTTTTCACACTAGTTTCTAGATATTTGTAAAACTCGACGGATTAAAATAAGTAACGTAAAACTGTGCTGAAAAATAATGATTTCATGATTACTGAACGATTATGAGTGTGCTGACTGCTGAATAATGCGAGGAAAGCAGCCATTTTGTATTATTTACGAGACAATGGTAACACATTCAGAATGTGGTTTTCTAAAAAACGCAGTTTTCTCGAAAAAAAAAAAAAAACACCGCTATTTCTTCCCTTTTTCAGCTTCAGTAACACTTAATTACCAATTCAGCATGTGCTCTTTGATGCTGGCAGTGGTGGCTATGAATACAATTTACATGTACAGTACAGGGCATTAGAAGAAACTTGAATAAACTATAAATATTTAAAATATTGATGCCTATTTAACATTAATTTTTAGAATTTCCAATACGACTTGCTTTGAAGCGCGAAGTAGGTCTAATGAACGAATTATGACCGCAGCTCCCCCATCTGAAAGCGCTCCCATACCACTGCGGCAATTTGTCATAAAGACGCTTCCTGGAAAAACTTTTCGCAGTTATTAAGGGGTCATTCAAAAAAGACATCCTCACAATTTCTTTAAAATTGAACTCCCCCTACCCGCTTTGTATCCGGTCAATCGGGACGTCCTTTTTGAATAGCCCCTAAGCCACATACATACAAACATACATACAGCTCTTCTTTATATATTTAGATAGAGTGGCTGTTACCCTTAATGCCTTAAGGGTAATAGATTCTGCTACCCTTTATATTTGTAGTATGTGAACTGTTATAATCTAAAGCGAGCAAAGCTATAGCTAGGCTCGAGATAACCGGTACTGGAAAGAAACCTTTACGAATAAGATAGGGCCTACTCGTATTTCTAAGAAACTATCTTTGGCGTAAAAGTAAAGCCAACGGTGTTTACTTTCATCTTTTCTCTCGTACATGACATGGTTAGTAAGCATGACAATCGTAGAGGTTGAGGAAATATCCCGACTTCCACGCACTCACATAAACAAATCGGCTACAATCTAAATAGTGAAGGGATGAAGGAACTGGGTTGGAAACTGGTAGATGTGCATGATGTGCCATTCTTCTTGATGATGTCCATTACAGACTTCTTGGTGTCTCTGGTATTTGTCAGGCCACTTTATTCTCGCTATCGACAGGCTAAGGGTGAATTGATGGCCAAAGGAATGTATCGCAAAAGGTGTATTTGCACTGGAGATAAAAGTGTTTGTCAACTTTAGCTATGCATTGGTGGCGTGAAGCGAGGACCCTCTGCGTGAGACGACGTGCATCTGATACTTTTTGAAATATGATTCAATTATCTGGGATTCTCAGAGGATTTGGGGCTATGGTATTCACGATTTGGTCTACTGCCAAGGGTAGATCACGTAGCCCTGTGTTTATCAACGCGCACTCCTTCCTCATCATTTTAGGATCAGCTTTGAAAAATGTGAAATACTGCCCCATGATGTATTACATTTTATTCTCGCTGATGTATATATATATGTCCAAGAAAAAGAATGATTAAAACACATCCAATAAGACAAAATTCACTATTCAATGTAGACTACGGGTCATTGACTGCTCGTAGCACCAATTCGTTTTGTAAATGTTGCCTTTTTCGCAGTAATATATTGTAAACGTGAAAAAGTATGTTATAACACACTTAGGCAAGGGACCAAGCGTAACGTTATTTCCCGTTGTAATAATGTCATAATTTTACTTAATTTATTGGTAGGTATTGCAATATCAATTAAACTTCAAACTTTGCCTACATTTTTATAAAACCCATAATGATACGCAATAATATATTTCCGTTTTACATACCTGTACGATACTTTGCAGTTTTTAACATGAACCTTTTTAATTATTTGTATACCATTCCTGATCATTTATATATCGATTTGATCAATGGATGAAGTTCCCTTTTATAAAACTCCAGAATTTTAGGATAGCTAGGATTCTACCGGCTCATCTCTAAGTAATGACGTTTTTAAAAATAAAAACACTGTATACGCAAGATGCTATTTTCGTCCGATGATTAAGCTTATTAGAGTATTTCGTTAATTTTTTTCGCAAACACGGTGTAAGTTAGTTTTATCGGTATCTGTGCACTGATCGCTTAATCATAATGGGATTTATTTTAATAATAAAGAGATGGTTCTTCGAAATCTAGAAATTCCGCATGGCGCATCTTATGAAATGTAAGACGTTTTTAATAACCGTGATATGGATTTTTAATACGAGATATGCTAGCGGAAAAAAACGTGCTTCATTAAGGATAGGAAAAAATATCATTAGAAAATCACTGTACACGTCTATACGCTTAATTTGATTGGCAATTAATGAATAGTCGGTAAAAATGTCGAAGTTCCAACCCTTGCATTTCTGCGCCTGTTGCTTTAATTAACTTTTTGCAACATCATTCAAAGTAATTTCAAAAGATAAGCCAATGAAGCTGAAAAACGGGAACTGCTACACTTAATTCTGCGGATAAGTTCTTCTCCCATCTCCCCTTAATTATCTTTCTAGAACCTATGCAACTGTAAATATTTGTATACATCTACTCATTTTATTTAATGAAAATTACTCATGCCGCGGTTTAACTATGTATTCTTATTTCATTGCAGGTCGATTGAGCATCACCATGACAGAAATAATGGACGTTTCTCACGGCTAAAAGCTTTCCCTCCAAGATCAGCTTAAATTCCATTGCACGTTGGAGGAAGCAAGTTTCAAAAGTGAACGTTTTTAAAATTAAAGCAGATAGCATACCCGTATAAAGGTAAGGTGTAACGTCACTTTATGTATTTCCAAAAATATGTTAAACTATTTTACGTACTTTATTTAAGTATATTTTATGGTTTACTCGAAGCCTATAAAATGTCCTAAAATTATGTTTATTAGGTAAATAATGTAAAAGAGAATAGATATTAATGGGGAATTTTCACGAATTATGATTTTCACACATGTCCATGTCTAAGAGTTATGCATGCTTGTATGCATAAATGTGCTGCTTTCAACAGTAAAAGCTAAGTTTATTTGTGTGGGTCAAATGACAGTCATTCTTATTTATTTCTTAGAAATGGAATTGTTTTGTAGATGAAAAAAGGTTTTAGAAAAGAGACAAAGTACATCAGGTTATTCCGCATTGTTTGATATCTGGTGTGGAATCCGTGTTTTGAACCCAGAACAAGGAGAACGTACTGTATATTCTCCTTAAGTAACGGAAAAAGACACTCCCATTTTAAGGTTTATATTTAACTAGCCGTTTGGCCCGGCTTTGCCCAGGCTGTACATTCTTTCTCTGCTAGGTCTACCAGGCGAATACGAAAGTATG
>JAQGBX010003087.1:0-18250 GCA_034698745.1 Megaphyllum sjaelandicum
TAACCAATCATCCATACTTTTAATTGTTAACACGGTTGCTTTCGTCTGAGGTTTGGTTGCCTTAATACCTGGAGTTGTCACCTTAATGATTTCCTGGTGATCACGAGCATATGCATGTTGAGTTATTGATGCTTTCAGAGACTAAGAATTTCAAATGATTATTCAATAAAATTAACTTGTCTTCATCTTGTAACGTGACAATTATGATACGCAAGTCGTGATTTCTCCTGGAACTCAACTTGGAAGAATTTACGAATTCATCATTTTGTCATTTTGAATTTAATAATAATTTGAATAATAGATGATGTTACTTGTTTCTCTTCCGAATGTCATTAAAATCCATACTGCCGTTTTTATTTTAAAGTGTGATGGCGAAAACTGAATGATTATTATTCTACGAAGGTAGGAAATCTTTGACGATTGATGATGAAAGAGTTCATCTTATATGGATACACAACTATATGGATACAAACATGTATAATTTTCCTAAATTTCCTAAAGCAGAATGGTTACGAAGAATGGCATGATGGGTTGTTACCAATGTGTGAACTTAATCAAGCAAGCCAGATAGGGCACCTGGGCACGCGGTTCTCTTTTTAGTTCTTACAACTGCAGATGTTTTCTGGCTTTGAGGCTCCTGTAAATGGTTGCTGCTGTTGTCAAGAACCAACGCTACTTTCCAAAAGTAAATGCATTGTATGATCTCGTCCAGCTACTATGACTTCACTAAAATGTCCATAACTGTGAGCATTGACTGTATTCCCGGTTGGCATTTACCATTGACGAACGACTTTGTATGTCACGGGCAGCAATCGAGTTTGTTCTTCCTGGCCTTGGGTCTTCCAAAGCACTTTCTCGTGCTTCTCGGATATGTTGGGCCCATCTGGATACTGTATTTCTATCGGTGCCATCATTCCCATAAACCTTCTTTTCTGATTGTGAAATGGGCTCGGCTGTTCTTTGTATAGAAATGTTGATCTTCACGTATTGCTCGATCTGATGGCTAGAACTCATCCATTGTATGACTAACAAAAAACGACTCGTGATAGACTGACAATACTAGTGCCTCCTCCAGAAAGCATCGAACTAAAAATAACACCGAGTGTAGCATTCTTTAAGATAGCAGTCCAGGCGGAATAAGATTTTGCCACATTGTGGAAACATTGTGTGCCCTTTGTGGGAGTTTGGGTGAAATTGAGTTGACCGGTGCCGAGCAACAGTCCTTGACATGAGCTACTTTCAGAAGTTAAGTTCCATCGTCTATCATTGTTAGATAAAAAGAGTCATTTTACAACAAAAAAAATTTTGCACTTACTGAAGAAATTGCTATTTTGAGTTTTTCTTCGTACTGTTGCGAGAAACAACTTGATTTTCAAAATAAAGAATAGGTTACGCTAGTTTTAACTTTTGTTTATGTCGCCAGTGTAATACAGATTGTTTGGAAAATATTTTGGAAAAAGAAAGGTGTATTAATTAGCATTTCAGGGTTCCCACAATCTTTAATAGATTCTGAGGACAAATTTGCAAAAATTTCAACATAATCCGAATACAAATATGTACAATTTTTAAAAACTTATCATGCAATGGATGCAAAAGGCGATTGGCAAGTTTCAATTGTTTCGTTGATCAGGGAAATTTATTAAAAAAAACCTATAAAAGTCAAGTAAAAGTGAAGTAAATTGAATATGAAATTTCTAAATGGACCCTACAGATGTTTTCAGTATGATTTTTGCAGCATTTGCGAATTATTTATGAACATGGTTGACCAATGCTCCGGTCACTTTAATATGCCCGGGTTTTATTGATCATGGCCGGCCATTGCCTTCATCAATCCAAATATGACCTGCCTTATCCTATTGGTTTTCCATAAGTCATTCTGAGATAGGATGCAAGTTAAGAATAATGATTTGGCGGTTAAAGATATTTCTGTAGTAAATATGTAACATTAAAATTAATTGTTTGATTCGAATTTTTCCGTATCTCATGATTTAAAAGCTGTAATCTATTGAAGGCAAACTCTTTCAGCTAAATATATTCCACAATTAATTATAATAATATTGACATTAATATTGTTATTCAAGTTCTCTTATTCAATTACATTCTTCAATTCAAGTTCTGTTTTTTCTTTGAATTGCAAAGATTATTTGCAACTTATGCTAATAAGCGGTGTCTTTTGATAACTGGCTTTATTTTTTCAATTTAAAACATTGAGATGTTAGAAAGCTTTATGAAGGCTGTATTTGCAAAGAGAGTTACTTCTACAAACACAGCTTAGTGGAGTTTCCTTCCGTGAATGGAAAGTGGCTTTATGCAGTTGTTCAGCTTCCTGCCACGAAATAAGAAACTTGTTTTGTCAAGGGAATGGATTTCGATGCAAGCAACAAAAGAAAATTTCCATTGAAGAGGTTTCATCTTGCTGTTGTTTTAACATATTAATTTAAAAGTATTAAGATTACATCAGCCGCCTGATGGCAGGGCATTGATTGAGAGCAGTAGGCCTATTGTAAGAATGCGAGGATGGGCGAGTGACTGCTTGGCCTTTTCTCAAGAAATTCGAGTATGGAGTATATACTGTGTACCTGCAACCCAGGGTAAATAATGAAAAGTATAGAAAGAGATAGTCGGAAACAAACAACAAGTAGCGTTATATATAGCAAATGAATAAATGAATAGACAATGCCGAACAGCGATGATGAATAATTCATAATGCGTAATCTTACTCGGATCATATAGGACTTTCATCTTGCAGAACTCAAATGTGAAACTTAATTTGCGATATTTACCAACATTTTACTTGGATGTCTGCATGTATTTGTCAAATTTTGTGTGCTTCCAACTGCATGCCGTGCGGTTCTTGAAGCTGATTGGACGTTTTCAACTTCTGGAAGGTTTTCATTTTGCTATTTTCAGTATGTTTAGAGGTCCTAAATAAATCATACGATTAACTTTTATCCAGAAAGTAAAACGTCTTTTCACAGTTAAGTTTGAAGAAACCTGATCTCTCATCTCCTTGCATACTTTGCGCCAAGCACCTACCAACCTGGCCTCTACTTTTATCTAATTGCACCAATCCAGAAATTAAAAAAACTTACAACAAACAAACTTCCAAAAATGGATAATTATAATGTATTTTTAGAATTAAGACTGTGAAATCCTAGCGAGCATAAATGTGGCTGTGCTATCATTAGTCTTCGTCATAATTTTACAAATGGCGTCATTATCAGAATTTTAATCAATGGCTTCATGTTTACTATGACGTGTTATTCGTTTAAATGTTGATGACGACGTCATTTCGCGCATACGCACTTTTCATTTTTGGGTCATTTTCCGAACCTCTGAAACTCCGTATTTTCCCCTTTAAGTCGGGGAAAGCCGTAGTTCTACTATATGTCAAGAATTCTAACTTCATTATTATACTTTAAAGAATGTCGTCATTTGAATTTTTAAAAAAATGATTTTATCATTATACTTTAAAGAATGGCGTCATCAGAACTTAGTGAATAACGTTATCATCAGATTTCTAATTAATTACGTCAGCATTTATTTTTACGATGATAATTAATTAAAATATTGATGATGACGTAATTTTGAACATGCACACTTTTCCTTTCTGGGGCATTTTTGGCACCTCTGAACCTCAGTAGTTCTACATGTACGTCAAGAATTCTTCGATCTCTACGTTTGATTAAACTTTACAATAGATTGTGAATTGTATTAATAATTAAGAAAACTTAACCATACCGAGAACATTTATTCCTAAACACTATTTGGTTTATCATAGTAAAAAAATAATATATCAGGAGTAAAATGAACCTCGCATTGTCTTCAAATCGTGCTATGCTACGAGAAGGTTTATGTAGAGAATGCTACGCATTATATATTATTATATATAACTGCAGTTGTGTATAAGCATAACTGCATTAAAGCACTAATTAATACTGCACTTTTACTACCGCTTAATTGGATAAATGCAGTTTGACTTTGTGCAGTTATAAGCTGTAGTTTGCTGTGGTTTCTCCTCTTGTCTGTTGAAACGCTCGCAGACTGTGCTTGCATGTAAATATAAAAGGATTATGGTAAGGGCCAAGACTTGCCTTAAAATCGTTGTCGAACATTAATTTGTTAGGGCATGTTAAAATATTTAATCATGTCTTTGTTCATGTTTTCCAAATAATTAATTTTCCGGCATATCAAGCAATTAACATAACTCTTAAAAGGTATACAAAAAGGCGCCATAGATGTTGCTACACGTACCAGAGGCTCCTTTTTTAGGTTCTTAGAACCTTTTCTGGAAGATCAGTAATGATGATGTCATCTAAACTTATAGTTTAGTTTGTATAAAACATGTATTATTTTTAATTTATACAGCTCAGACTTTGACATGTTAATTACTCATATTTATATAATATCTTAGATTACGTGTTTTTAAGCAGAATTCTTGTAAGGGGGATGACCAAATTCCTGGAAACTTGATTCGTGTAGAAACCAAATCTAACTATTAGGTAGTTAGTAACTTTCTGAAACAAATTATCCATTCTTATTCTGGACCCCATGAGCTTTTGCGTCACAAATTTCTTGCTTGTCCCATGTTCCTGGACGCCGCGCAATTTCCCTAACAAACAGGAAGAAGTCCAACTCCCACGGGTGTCATCAAAGGAATTTCCGAAAACAGGAAGCGGGGAATCCCGGCTTTTTCTCCAGGGTATCAGCAATGTCAGGTCCCGCTCCGTTGGGGTGTGACGCTTCTTCCGCTTCCGCGCTCGGATGCAGAGGGCAGCTCCAGCAAGAGCTCCGGTAGACGTTGGATGGAGACAGAAGCATCTTGACAAATGGGGCTCATCGATCCGCCAGACGGATTACGTACGCAGTTGCCATGTCAGTGGATAATGTTTTCTAAAATAATAATGTCTCCATGATAATTCAGTAAGGTATTTTTTTTCTTCTTATTCTTCGTAGTCGTCGTCCTATTTTTCGTTTTCAACTGAGCTTAATGTGTGTACCTAGCCTTAATAAAGTTGGCCCGAGTGCGTGCGTGGAGGGGAGGGCTGACGTATTATGCAAAGCAGAATCAATACCCTCTAACCTTTCCACAAATAGCTTATCTCTCCTTGTTGATTCCCCCCGTTCAACCTCTGGCGTATCTCTGAATGCGCAAGAAGCAGCCGTGTGCGCCGCCTTGTCTCCTATCGAACACGAGTCGGATGAGGACCCAGAGGAATTGGCTCGCAATACCATAATCAGAAAACTCGCAGACTGCCGGATTCTCCAATTAATTAATAATTAAATCCATGTAAAAGGAATGGATGCTGGAAACGTGCGTCCCCCGGGGGCATCTGTATTTTTTTCTCGTCTCTATCTTTTCTGATGAATGTTAGTGTCTGGGATTGCCTATGGAACTTGCTGGCAAGCGCCAACCTCCCTCAGACAGGAGCCGAGGGACCGGCGGTGAACGCCCACATTCGGAGGCGCCCAGGCTGGGAGGCGAGTTGTACTGACGCAGTTTTATTAGTAGCAGCGTTGCAATCTCGGTGTCGAATTAACTGTCTCGCGCTTAATTTTATGGATAAATACACATAAAATCAAAATAGCTTTTGGATGAATAGTAATTTACTTGCCTTTGAACTCTTTTTTTCGGCTTTTATGTTATTGGAAACAGCTGTGGCTCAAGGAACCATGCTTTTCCTGCTCTGCTAGTAATCCAACATTTAGAGGTGCCCAGGATAATAAAGGTTGATGTTGTTGTTTTTTCTATTGGACACAGCACGACGATCTTGGTTTCAAACTGATTGTAATACTTAATTTTAAAGATATGCACATTAAATCCGTAATGTTTGTTAGAAACTTTTGCGAATTTTCTTAAAATCCTGCGAGGCCAATTTCATACTCACTTTCGAGCGAAGGTGTCATTAATTCCACCGAAGCATGTCTGTGTTCATCAAGCCAGATTATTAAATCTGCTCGTTAGCAACTAAAGCAATGAGACGCAGTAGTTGGGAACAGCATGAGCTTGGTTGCTTAACAGCTGGAAAACAGTTAAGGCTTTTACTATATCATTAGTTCATGTACTCATGCACGTAGTGTCACCGACCTTTTGTCTTTGCTGCCATAGGACACTGACAGACGGGGCCCTAGTTACAGAACATTAATTGGGGAACAAATTCGGAAATATGTTTAAAACTAAAAATTGGCAAAAAAAAACGTGGTTAATCATTGCCATAATATTTTAATGACAACCAGAACATGGTCACCCTATATTCATGGTTCCCTTAGACCTGAATAAGTGTGGGAACTTGAAATTTTTTGAAAAAGTTAGGGAAAAATAAATGTTGAAAAAGTTAGGCAAATTTAACTTATTAACGTTGTCACAAATTTTCGAAATTCTCAGCCTTTCGCTAGTACAAATTTGCAAAAATGTCAACACTTTTCGAATACGTAACATTTTCCAAAACGTTTAAAATTAATTTTGCAAAATATCGATGCAAAGCACGATTTGCAAAATTGTGGATCATATTGGCGTATATCAATTATTTCGTTGGTCAGGGAAATTTGTTTAAAAAATTGGAAAGGTCAAGGTAGTTGAATACGAAATTTCTAGTGAAGGTTGAGGGAGTTAAGAGGCCATTTACTTTTATCTGGAAAAGCAAAGAAGGTTTTGTTGCTTGTTACGCGGTATTTTAATTAGTTTTTTTAATGATTGGTTAATCGAGTTTTAATCTAATTAATGATTCGATTCAAAAAAATATTTAAAGTCATTCAAGTATTTGTATGACTGTTGGGGAATTTCTATAACTATAAAAATACGAGCTGGACGAAATTTGCCCAAACAAGGTTTACGATTTTTGGGAAGTACAGTATGTTGCTTTGCCTTCAGGATATGAATTCTAAGATGATGGCGCGAATTCATCTAGATTTAATGAATTCATGTTTATTTTGCCGAAAGAAATGGATTTATCTGTCAAGGAATGTTTTCTTGCATTTGAAAGATTTGCTTTCTGAGAAAAATCGCATGAATGGGTTTATCATGGATTGTCATGTTATTTTTATTTGAACTCATTGGACTGAGAAATTGCCGACATTTGTGAGAGATGGAAACACGTTCGTGGAAATTGCTTGACGTTTTGCGTGAGCTCAAAATGATTGTATCTTGTACACTGATTATTAGTAGCTATAGGTCGGCAGTAGTGTCAATACAAATACATGTACAATGTATAAGTGTTCTTTCTTAATTAGAATTGTATTCTTTTCTGAATTATTACTGTTACAATTCCTAAACTTTTAAGAAAAACTAGTACAGAGTATAATGGGACATGTTCCGATCATCTTAGCTCGAGTTATATGCATTGTACATTGGTCCGAATTCTAAAAGTGCTCTAAAATTCTAAAAATGAACCGTATGCAGAGTTCATCATAATGCTTATATCACGAGACATTTCATTTATTCCATTGGCGAAAATATCCGGAAGCAGTGCCTTGACACGTCCTAGACACATTCCTGTTTACATGTACATGTAATAGTTATGAAGTTATACGTCTTGCTTACTAACTGAACTGACTCGTCATGGACAGTTTTTGAAAGCTATTGGAATTTTTAATATAACTACATGTAGATTTAAACTGCATCATCCAGGAAATATTCAATCTTCCTCTTTGAAAATTGAACGCATCATCCTGACTGCATTTATGATTTGTTTCACTCATTTGGACAAATTTCAAAGTACTTAAGCTATATACAGTAGATTCGCTTAGTTGAGTAAAATGCAAAAACAAAACTATTACAAAAACTTCCGTGCAATTAGACGTCGTAACGTTTTTTATTCGAAGCAGATTTCTGTCATGCCTCGTCATTGTTCCACGACAGTAGCAAGACAAAATGATAATTGAATGAAGAAAAAACTTGCAGTCCGTCAATAATCTTAAGTCACTTTTTGCTGAATTCCCTCCGGAGTCTCGTCTAGAAAACTTCCTGAAGCAAAACACTCAAAACTCGTCATCTGCAAGACGTCTCCTCGCTCAAGTTTACTTGCATCAGACTTCAGAATTGAATGCCCTTCCAGAAATGGAACCTAACTTCACCCATCTTCTGAAAAATCCTCCAACAGCGCAACCGATAGTGCGCATCTTTTCTTTTAATTGTCAGGCCATTTATTGTGCCTTCGATGTCGTTCGGCACCATTGTCAGTTATTCCGTCTTGTTTATGAAACATCGCCTTTGTGGCGCACAATAGCGGCTTAGGCCAAGCTTTAGCTCCTAGTCGTCGAGGGAAGGGAACGGAAGAGACGATTAAATATCAAATAATGAAAAATCAATGCATGTGGCATTGTTGCCACATAACCCAGATCAACTTTTATGGACGGAAATGGAGAATGCCAATGTCTCTGCTCCAGGTTTTCTCGATGTCAGGGCCATTAAAACGTAATAAGCACATGTGATATGGCAGGGCTCAATCTTCGAGGCTTTGTGCCTTGGCTGGCTGCTAGAATTGTCGCTTAATGGCCATGGAAACCAATAAAACACGCCAACGTGCCGGTAAATGTCTCGGTCTCTGTGCTACTGTTGACCATTGGGCAGTACGTGTTTCCGGTTACCGAGTTCATATTTTTTTCTTAAGAATTTTTTAACGATTGTATTTCGTGAAAACTGCCCCATTCCCTGTATTTTGAAGCGGTCTGATTACATTGGGATTTGTTGATATACTGTATCAATGGGTGGTCCAAAACACGCCACTCTCAATTTAAACTTAGAAAAACCACGATTTTATTTACTTGTCTCGAAAATATATTGTAGGCATTTACCTCATTTAATGATGAATTTTGTGAATGTAATGATAAGGTATATAACCAAAAAAATGGTTTTAAATGTAAAATTAGCAACGATGAAATGTTGGTAGAATCGCTTTGCTTCGGCCATAATGTATTTTAAATGTTCTATTTTACCATGGTCATAAATATGTCATATTTCCTTTAATTCTCATGTAAGTGAGAAACTGATTAGGTTGCTGCAATTGGTATAACCCGATGTTTTAGCAATTTATAAAGTCGATTTACGAGTCTTGAATTTTCCACAGCCAATTATTTTAATGCGGCTTAATTTTTCGACTCAGTGAGTCTTCATCAGGAGCTACGAAATTATATAGAAAACAGTTCTTTTAAATAAACTAACCTGCATTACTAACTTAAATTACAAGATATGGAAATTACATTAAAAGAGGAACATATTCTTGAACCGAAGACAAGATCAAAACGTACAAAGTTAGTGTAAAAATGTACAGCACATATTACTCAGTTTAGAAAGGAGTTTGCAATAAACAGACAAAAAGAAAGTTCTATGAAATACTAATCTCATAAAAATAAGTTAAATAAGGTGATGACTCACTGAGTCGAAACGTTGAGCCGTATTAAAATAATTGGTTGTGGAAAATTCAAGAGTCGTGAATCAATTTGTTTACTTCCCAGCTACTTCCTTACGTAGCAAGCCGACCAAAAAATGACGTCATTTTTGGTCATTTTTTACAAATGACGTCAATTCGAAAAAAAATGACGTCATTTTTCGATCATGAAGGACTTCTTAAAATGACGTCATTTTTTGGTCATCTTGCTACGTGGGTCCATTCCAAATTAATCATTACATCATCTCGTTCATGTGTTTCAAGTGCGAATCAAGTAGGAAAACGTATTTAATTTTCCTTCCTTGTGGTATCCTTTAAAAAATATATACTGTAGGCCTATGTGTTAATTCAATTGAAAATCCAATATTAATTTAATATTTAGAAATTTCGCAAAGAATTGTAATACGCAAAAAAATGCCATAAGCACGGGTTTTCTTTAGCAGCTTGCAGCCTCAGTTGGAGGGTATCAGCAGAATTTGAATTAAAATGGTATGTGTGGGGGATTCCTGTAGGGTAGACTGCCATCCTCGTTATAAGAATATATTAATGACCCCCCGTGCATTAGTTGCCGTTTTTATGATTAGATTCATCTGAAGAAGGCTCATTTATTAGAGAGTCTATTAGTGAGGAAGATCCTTTTTTTCGATGTGACATGTTTTCTGCGAATTAAAATGACTCCACAGTACGACCAAATGTGCAAATATCTTTGGAGCACATCTTGCTCCGTCGGCATTCTGGTAATTTCATACTTTTTAAAACTTCTGATTTCTTCGTTGTTAAACACTGCATGTACTGCATATTATAAGACTGAATCATCAGAATGAATTTAGTTGACTTTGAATTGAAGTTTCACCGAGCGTTGCAGAAATGCAAACAACTTCCACATGAAAATACCTCGCAATATATTGCTTGGCTATAAGTTGTCCTTCAAGTAGAACATCCTCAACGACGGTATTGAAAATACCTGCATAAAGCAATATATTGCTTTGTCTCGTTTAATTTGTCCTTTAAGTGAAACATCTACAACTTTCGGATGGAAAATTTAACTTGCTTTTCAAGTGTTAAATCCTCAACTTAAGGATAAAAAACAACTGCACGATAACGATGCCTCTCAACTTGTCCTTCAAGTGGAAGGTACTCTTTAATCGGAGTTGATTCTTGGTGTCATCCAAACACATCGACTGATGTAATGCAGATGAATAGTCGTAGCTGCACCTGAGTGCAGAAGCCTCTGTTCATATTTGTACATCATGTAGCATCGTTTTTCACGTTTTCTTGAAGATATCCATGATCCAACGATATATACTCCGGTCTGTGCTCACACTGTGCTGGCCTCCTAATACGATGTTGATGAGTTTGTTGATGAATGCCGACAACGGTAATTACTCCGCTGTAATTAGATAAACTGGAGAATGAGAGACTCAGAACGAAGACGAGGGACCCAGAGGTGGTGCTTCAGTACTTGCTTCATGCAAATTCATCGTCTGTGCAGGGTCATGAATTTCACCTATTAGCTTTATGACCGTGTACCTGCCATATTTTCTCTCATTGCCAAGATGCCAGAAGAAGGGAAAGACACAAGCCCTAAACGTAACGATGCAGGGACGAGAAGCACCATCGCAACACGGTAACCGTTTAGAAGTATATGTGCACTTCTAATAACGGATCCATAAAACCCTCTTTGGAACTCATGAGAAACCAATTGTTGCGAACGCGAGAGAGCTGTTGCGGAATCGTTGCTATTTCTGGAAATCGAGGGGTATACTTCAATGTTCAAAATTAGGGTGCTAATTTGGTGTTTTCTGCGATCATGAGGTTTGAACAAGCACCTTTGATGAAGACCGGAATTCGAAGAGTGTTAAGAGTTTCTGGAAACGAATTTTTCCTTGTATAAGTTTATACTTCCAGAAACATTATAATCCCGCAAATTATATCCCGACACTTCTTTCCAGATATATTGTTGCTTGATATTTCCATGTTTGTTGGGGAAAATTTCCTTCTAAAATAAGTTTCCTTTTCCTGGAAGTTTCCTGGAATGAAACGATCGATCGTCATAGGTTTCACATCCAAATTCACAAGCATCAAGATTTCAGACACAGTTGCTTGCCCTCTTTATACATGAACAGCTTTCTGGTCCGATATTATTTCTTTTTCAAGAGCCTGTTGTGATTATGACAACCTTTTGAATCAAGATGGTATCGGATAATGGTCTAGAACCTCACAACTTTACAAAAATCAACATTTGAACCAGAGTTCCATGCCATCTTTATTCATGTTCAAGAGCATGTAAAGAACAGTTTTTTTTAATCAAGTTATCGTCCATGGCAACGTTTTCTGCATGTCGAAGTGACATCGACAGTAACACGTTCAATGCAAAATTGCGTATTTTTCGTGGACATTTTCTCCCTGTAACTGGCGAGTTTCTGGTTGACTGATTGTCTTGCTGTGCTTTCTTTGTGTAAGTTGTATAGGTCAGCTGAAGCTTGACGCGAGTTTTGTCCCAACCACACTTTGGCAAAAATCCAGCCACACGGCATCCAAAAATGTCGTCCAATTGTGGAGCAGTCAATCGAGCCCTGCTCTTTTCTCATTTCCACACTTCACTTGATGTGCGCAAGAGTCAAATTGCGCGTCGTAATATGGCGCGCAATTTTTGACGAATTCCCTGGAGGTTCATGGTCAACCCTGGAGAAAGTGGACTCAGTGCATGGAGGCCTGTGTTGTAGTGCTTCTCTTTAGGAGACGTTGACTTACTGGCTCCTCGTTTCCTCGGATGACGTTGGGCTTAACTGCCTTTTTAGACCATAAAAATGCTCTTGTTGACCAGCTTTGACCTGCTGACAATTGGTTAATAAACGAATATTGCAGAGTCGTAACTACGGCGCTCGCGCGTTTTCATGCCGCGAGAGCTTTCATTGGTCGTTGCGTTGTTTTGTTAAGGCACTTGTTTGCACTTGCAACGATACCGAACCTTTAGAATCTAGATGTGCTGCTAAAATAGGCCTTCAAGCAGATAAACAGAAACAAAACGTTGAATGGATGCCCCGGGGTAACTCCGTAGTTTGTACTTTTTCGGTGTTTCTTGGAAGAAGGATGCAGGGAATGTTGTCTAGACCCATTGATTTTCGGGTGTACAGTGGAGTCCGATTTTTTTGTTATCCTGCACTCGTACGTTTTTGGAAAAACTCTGATGGCTGTGCAAGTTTAGTTATCACGTGACCTTCAATTCATGTTTTCATGAAAACGTCACGGACATCTAGTGGCCGGCTTTGAAGATGTTTCTCAAGCCCATGGAGCCACTTTGTAGAAAACAAACGAATCTATTCCATTGGGCTACTACCTGTTGTCCAGGTGCATAAAAATGTATGCCCAAATTTTTTGCCAAAATAATTCAATTTCTTTCTTCAATTTTTACAAGCTTGTACTTTTGAATGGACAATGTTAACTCTAGTAATTTTTATGTAAATCTCTGTAAATAAATAGTTTTAACTTACTGCAAAGGTAGTGGTCATTTCCCTCGTAACTGACCACCAAAGACCTTATACACACACGTAGCTACTCCACGTGATCTTTTCATTGAATCAACAGCTACATGTAAAAGAACCATTTAACAACGTGTCTCCGGGTATTGTTTTTGCCAATAGAATGAATTAAATGTCACGTGATAAAAGCATGCTGAAATTACTGACAAAATCTGCATTAAATATTCTCTGGTTTAAATTTTTCTTTTTTTTTTGTAAACGCAAAGCACTATATATACTTTGATTTAAATAAGGTATAGCATTCATATTTATTCTCAATTGCCAATTAAATATTACGGAGATGATGTTTAATTATGACATTGATAATAGTATCACATGTTGATTTCTTGTACGTAATATACATTATCTAGTACGCTTGAAACGCATGTTAAAAGTGGTGCAAGAAATTAGTCTGCAGTCATATCGGATGACATTTTAATAAAAAAAATGTAAAGTCCGGCTATGGGAAAATTTATAAGACTGATAGAACTGTAATAGCATGTTTTGAAATGCTTAGATTACTTTATCAAATCTTAATTAGATGAAAATCTTGAATTTGTACATGTAATTGAATTGCAATAACTTTAGATATTTCCTATCTAAACGTTGATTTGGCACTTAAGTGAACTTAAAATGTATAGCCAAATTGTAACATTCTACCATATTTTAAACAATACTATGATGCACAACTGTATTTAATACTACATGTACATTTATAACTCTGCACTGTATATAATAATAAAGGAAACACAACTACGTGTTCTCAAAAAATTCTTTTTCTAAATCCGCTTGTTTACTTTATTTGAAAGAATTTTATTCTTGCTAGCACGAAACCTTATAAATCGAAAACGCGCTTTTGATAAATACTAGCTTCTCTGTGATAAAAAATGTGGGGTCATTTTAAAAAAGGTTTTCTTAATTAAAGTTTATACGAGCCTTCGCCGTGCTTAATTTCCAATTTCTCCAAATTGGAAATTGAATTGAGGACTCATTATGTTGTTATTACAATATAACGAACAAAATACTATCTATGAAAATAATAATGGATATCACTTAAGATTCCAGATATAATGAAATGGGTTGCATGGTATGTACTCTGTCGTGTTTTAATATTGCAAGATAGGGTACACCAATCAGTTGGAAATGAATAAAGACTGAAAAGAAAAGGGCAAGTAAAAAGGTATTACCATGTACTTGAAGTATGCAAAAAACCTCATTCGAAGACGGAAATGAAAATATTCTTCTTTCAAGTACATTTTTATTCATTTTTTTGTGTATTTTGAATGTCACAAAAGCATTCGGTCCGTGCCACCTTTGAAATTAATGTTCAGTACATGTGCAGTTTGTTTATTATGCATGTATATTTTAGCTCGAATTGTGCCTTATCTTATTCCGATAAACAAGAAACAATATTCTGAATTTATCTAAATTTGATCTCTAACAACATGTCATTTTTCTGATACATAACCTATAAACAAACTACTTGATTGAAGTTCATGGACATTTTTAATCATGATAACGTGTCAGTTCAGTAAAAATTACTTCTTTAATGCTCATGTATAACATTTTCCTTCGTCTGCTAAAACACCATTACGACTATTTTATCGAAATATACCATATGATTATTATCAAGATTTTATAAAATGTTATATTTCTGATAAACTATGATGTTTTATCGAAAATGTCGCATATGGGGTTTTTCGTTGACTGCAGCTTTTAAGCTATGTCAACACTGGAGGAAACTAGAAGAACATCCTTTTTATCCTGGAAACAAACTCATGCAAACAATTAGATAACATAAAGTTGTGTAAAAAAATCACAACAATTTATGTAAACAACTTGCAGCAATTATCAGCAACATGTTCCTCAATGTTTCCTCCAGCAGGGTTTCCCGAGACCTTGAAAAGTCAGTGAACAGACAATGTTTGGAATAGTCAGGGTAGATAAGTTATTTTAAAAAAGATCAGGAAATTCAATGTAGTAATTTTTCCCCAATCCAAAATTAATGTTTTACCGTTGTGGAACCGTTGAGAGACCATTTGCAAATTTCCGAGTAAAAATTTGGAAAAAAATTTCTACATTATCCGAATACAAGTTTAAAATGTTCTTATAATTTGTTCATGCTTTCATAAGAAAAAATATTTTTCTATGTTGATTTTGAAAATGTTTCAAAATTGCCGTTAGTAATGTTTACAAAAAATCGAATATTGTCCTGCGTGGATTTTGCAAAATCGTTGATACTGTAGCATTGGCATATGTAAATTATGACTTTGTCATTGGTCGGGGAAATTTGTTTAAACATTTGGAAAAGTCAGGAAGCATGTCCAGTATTGACGTACGTACTGTACCTTTAAGCTTAAAAAAATAAACATGATTACCATATCCAACACGTGTTAATGATTCGTTCATTAACGATTCATTCAATTTAAACATCTACGTGTTTCCAATATTAATCAACTCAATTAAGGTGCAGCTTTGGCAAATGAGAACACGTTCTCGTCTTCAAATTCTCTTTCTTCAGAATGCACCCCTTTAAAATTAATATCCCTCATATGCTTCTAAAATAAGACTTATGTTTAAGGAAATGAATTGCGAGGAATTATTTAGTTTTTTTTTAGCAATAACGCAAACAACAATGACATCTTTTTATTATGTACATGCACTTTTGCATCTCTGGATTCTAATTACGAGTTTGGCGAGGGAATTGCTAGGATTTTGGAATATTGAAGGAGCTTTCTGAACTCATGAATTAATTAGGATAATTTATTTTTGTGAAACGACAAGAATCCTTTCCTGAATTTTAATGCGAGGCAATCGACGGATTTTAGAGCATAAAGAATGAGAAGCGAGCCTATTTTCGATTGGTATATATTTTTTTAAAGAACGAGTTTGCAAACAAGTTCACATGTCGTATTAGAATCATGTTTCGACATTAAGATACTTGTATTTGCAGTTCTATTAATTTTAAGATAATCCATGTAATCGGTGATTGTTTTTTTAATTTACAATTGTACATTTTAACATCAGATTGTCATACAGTGATTCAAACAAGAATGTTATGCTCACGAAATTTATTTTACTGTAAAGGAAGACAATTTTGGCATGTTTATTTGGTGTTAGAATGTTTTTTTTTAAATGTTTAATTGGTTTTATCTATGCCTGTAAAACGAGGGGTGTTTATTAAATTTTCACAATATATTTTTAACAAGCGGCTGTATGGATTTAATGAAATTTGGTAGAGAAATACATGTAATTGTCATCTATTTTTCAAATAAATGTCAATTTTGGGAAATGGATTTTCTCCCTGTTATGGCAGCGAGTGTTCGCCTCGTTCAATTGGCGTTTTAGCCAGTTAAAGCTTCTAAATCAGCATTTCTGACAGCTTTCCTGAGCATCTTTCGCAGTTTTCTGTCCATTGCTTAACTTTTCATTTCACTCATAGACCGAACGCTTAGACGTTACTCGAACCTTAAACATTTCACACGTTTCTGCTTCTGAAATGCCTTCAAAAGTTATAAAAAAGGAACAGACCGCTGCTGAGCTACTACTAACTCCTCGGAGCCCATCTTTTAGTGTTGATATTTCAACGTTCAGGAATGATGAAAGAATTTTTCCGACAAATTGCATTAAAATCCATGCAGCCGTTTTTTATTATGATTGTGTAAACTTAATGAACACCTCTCGTGCAAACCAAATCTTTGCAGAACTTCACAGGAATAGAACTTGAACACATCTATATTAAACTGTCGAATTACTGATAATACCAATTAATTTCTAATCCCAATCCTAGGTTGGTGTATTTTATTTCGAAGGATGCTAATTTGTTCGTTTAAGCCAAACTCGGATACTACAAATTTTTGGTTACAACGAACGAGTTTTCGAGAACTCAGGCATTCACGATACGTTTAGTTTTGATTTAGGTTTTTTTTTAAGTTAAAATGTTTTTTATAGTGTGTCAACATTGTGTTTGACATGTCCGAAGTTGGTTTCTCGTAAAACCTATATTATTGAATAATTAAGACCTCATGAAGACGAATATCGGAATTCGGATATATTACTAATTTTCAGTTAAAACGAATAAAGTTTGAAAGTTTCCGAGCATTCTTGCTATGTTGCGTTAAAACGAGCTTTACAAGACGAAAGCATCCTCATCTTGCATTCGGTAGACAGACTTAGGTTCGCTTCCCGGGTCGGCTATTCTCGATTGCTGTTTTTCATGGTTTAATTCCCACAATTCCTCCAGGCGAATGCTGAGATAGTTCCTATATTAAATCGGCCATGACCGTCTTCCTGTCCTAATCCCATCCCACCCTCCTTGTTAAAAATCCCAAACACGGGAACATCAATTAAATTGTGAATTTGGGGTCAATCAAATTGTATAATGATCCCCCCTGCCACATGGTATATACTATGTACTGACTGCAGGGTAAAAAATTGAATTGAAGAAGGTATCATTATAACGGGTAAATTCCACGATAAAAGTGGTGGCACATTCCCATTCAAATACGTGTGGTAGGATTTTTTTTCTCTGCATTCTGATAATTCTAACTACGGTTTAAGCGAACAAATGTTAACGATCCTAACGGTCCCGTGAAGTTTGTCTTATCAAGGTTTCGACTGTAGATTCCAAATCCTCGAGGAATGTCGTCGCAGTTTCGAGACAAAGTTCCTTCTGCGAAATGCTAACTGAAACTGCGAACTGGTGTTATAAGATTGCGCATGCGTGCAGCCAACGGCGCTTCACCTTTCGCCTCGCCGAGTTCATCATTTGAAAACACCCATGTTTTTCTTATTTCGCCCATTAGCGCGCCCGTTCGCAAATTGGGGCGCAGAATCGCAGATTTGCGTCCCTACCCGCAAGCCGCAATTTGCGCTCTGGCAAATGGGCCGTCGTTTCCATCGAGAGGTCATTAACAGTTGGCAAAGCAAAAAAAAGGGGCGCTAACTATCCTTTTTAACTACATATCGCTTTCATCCTATTATTATTTTACGTTTTGCGCAGTGCACGCATTCCTGCAACGCGACGGCGACCAATGGGGAAGTGCGGCCGTTGCCATGGCAACCGAGATGCTGCGTTGCCATAGCGACCAGGGCCTTTTTTCCCTCTCCAGTATTAAACAATTAATTGCGTTTTTTATTTAATGTACATGGGCCTGGATGGATCGGTACACGTAATGAAGCCCTGGTGGGCCCTGCATTATTTAGGAACAGGGCCCGGCCCCTGGGAATCCTCCTCGCCATCCGAAACACTCGAAAAATCGGTGATTTTTGCTCAAATTTCAACTTAAAGAGACCTCGAGCTGTCGTCCTTAACACAATTTTTAAGTAAATATCAGTTTTTGG
>JAQGBX010003088.1:0-18249 GCA_034698745.1 Megaphyllum sjaelandicum
ATCAAGTCATCATCCATCGGCAACCTTAACGTGTACCAACGGAAGCTGCTCTCAAAGGAAACGATAAGTACTGTTTTAATCTACTACAACTCAAGAGACTGTCCGAAAGCCTAAACTCCATTAGGACAGGGCCTTGACCACTAGCTCAAAACCAGTTCGTGCGTTGTTAGGCTGGTAGTCAACCTCTCAAGAATAGAAAAAAATACTAGTATATAAATAGCTCATCAATGAGTTTGACAGGAGACTTAGTTTGGACTTGGTTGGCTAGTTCTTGACCACATGTAGCGTTCACAAATTACTGGCTATAAAATCTTGTTTCCATTCTTTAAGTGGTAGGTGATAGCATGCAGGATGCGAGACTTCAATTTTTGTCACTACCAAAACTTTAATAATATCTGTATAAAATCTTGTGACAAAATAATGGTATAATGAACGAATTTCACGTTTTCTTAAATTTAGATGACGGGTGAAACTGTGGCAGTTAAAACATTTAATCAGTTGAGCCATATGCGGCCTTACGAGGTTCAAATAAGAGAGTTTGAAGTCTTAAAGAAGGTTAAACAAGAAAATATCGTCAAATTACTTGCCATCGAACAGGAAGTAAGGATTCTTTTACTTAATTTTGACTGTACTAAAATGTGGTCTTGATTTTTTATTTCATTGAGTAAAGTGCACGGATTGATTGATATCATTTATTACGCTATACCTGCATTGCTAGAAATTTAGAAAGAAAATCTTAATGTTAATAAATATTACTTTTTAACTTTCATATTGAGAGATCTTATCCCAGTTTTGTGGGCAATATTTATTCTAGCAAGATCAAAAACAATTAATAATGTCAAGTACAATTTCTTTTAGACAAGTTATAGATAAATGTTGGTTGAAATTTCGTTTTGGCAGGTGGAAACACACAGCAAAGTTCTTGTCATGGAACTATGCACTGGCGGAAGTCTTTTTACTATTTTAGACGATCCAGAAAACACGTTTGGACTTTGCGAGGATGAGTTCCTTTTGGTTTTAAAACATTTAAGTGAGTACACAACTTGGGTTTGGGGGTGTCCGACGATTTGTTTGCCAACAAATCATCGCCAGCAAAATGCTGCCTCAATCAATTGTTCACCCACATATGATTCCAGGGACATTTATTTTCCAACAATTGATCGCCATTACATGAAGAGAATTTTTAAGACTAGGTTAGGTTAGGTTGGGTCAGCGGCCATTGCTATTGCAATGGCGAACAGATTCTGATGGTGAACAATTGATTGAGGCGGCATTTTGCTGACGATGATTTGTTGGCGAACAAATGTTGGGGAACATATCTGGTCAAACAATTTACCCTGATTTCGGTTTGGGGGAATTTAACAAAATACGTTGAAGGGGCAGAAAGTAATTACACACTTGTTGTGTGTAAAGTGCGAGTGACCTCTTTTTCTTCCTTGGTGCTGCATAAACAAGAATTTAAACAAACGACAGTCATAAAGTCATTATGAATGTTGCGTTTGTTTAAATGGGCATGTTTTGTTGTGATTAGATTTTCAACCCATCTTATTGTGCCTTTGGCATTTAAAAAATGTATTTAAACTTCGTATAGCTGATGGCATGAAACACTTGAGGGATAACAATATCGTACATCGCGACTTAAAGCCCGGGAACATAATGAAATACATCAGCGAGGATGGAAAGTCGATTTACAAACTTACCGACTTTGGAGCAGCCAGGGAACTGGAGGATGACCAACAATTCCTTTCTTTGTATGGAACGGAAGAATATTTGGTAAGACGACTGCAATGCGGATATAAAATCAATGGTACAAAATGTTCCACCGATATTAACATTTAAAACTATTGTGCGTTACATCATTCAGCATATTCCTTCTTCTGGTCTTCTGCTTCATTTTGTAATTTACTTCCTTAGCATCCCGACATGTACGAACGTGCCGTACTGCGCAAGTCAGTAGGCAAAGCGTTCGGGGCGACCGTCGATCTTTGGAGTATTGGTGTGACTTTATATCATGTTGCAACAGGGTCTCTTCCCTTTCGCCCATACGGCGGACGAAAAAATAGGGAAACAATGTATGTTATGCATCTGTTGGCTGCTGGTGTCTGCATCCATGACATTAATTCATTTCTTCTGAAAATTAGGTATTGCATCACCACGGAGAAAGAATCTGGGGTGATTTCAGGAGTACAGACCACCGAGAATGGTCCGATTGATTGGGGACGGGAATTGCCCTCCACTTGCCAGATTAGCGTGTGAGCAGGAAACAGTACCGTTGCCACACTTTGGTTGCAGACAAACAAAAAATTTCAATTTAATACAGTACATAGTAATCACATTTTACTTTTAGGGGCCTACGTAAATTCGTAACTCCGCTTTTGGCAGGATTGATGGAATGCGACGCCACTCGCATGTGGACTTTTGAACACTTCTTTGCCGAGGCTTCTAGTTTGCTTCTACGTCGCCGATTGCACGTGTTTCATGTGGAGAAGTGCCGCCTTCTTTCTCTTTACGTTGATCCAACAGACTGCATTGAGGAAGTTCGCTGTCTAATCTTTGAACAGACGGATCTTTCACCAGATAGCCAGATGCTATTGCTCGATTCTAAGCGCCTCGAAGATATTGTGGGAAATTCTCTTCCAGCACTCAATTACCCTCCTACGAGTCCAGAAAATCCAATATTTTTGTTGGCAAACATTGATTCGAACATCAGTCCAACTGAAGAAACACCCATTCGTGAGCTTTCCCATCAAACTTTTTCTTTCACTTCCAATCGATGACTTCTCCGCATTTAGCCGCTGGTATTTTTTATCCCTTTAGCAAAATTTGCAGGATTTCCAAGCGTGATATCCATCGAGCAAGATGCCCTCATTTGCAAATCCATATGCAGCGTTGGTTTCTGTGTCAAACGTTCCGTCGAACGTCATTCTTTATCACATGCGCTTTTCAAATTGGTCGCATCTGCACTTAAGTAGACATCTCAGATATTTTCCACCATTTACATTTTGGCCTTTACTATCTTGTGACACTCTTTGTTGTTCACAGCTCAGTTGCCACCACTGCTTTTGATAAACTGAAATCGGATTTAGAATATGCCGAGGCATGTTCCTGTGCAGCCACTCAGAAGGTGAAGATGCTTCACTCGCGCCATGCCACAACCAGCGCTCTCTTGGACTTGTTTGGAAACCTGGACTCGTCCGTAGTAGAAGAGAAAAACAAACTTCAGCTCTTGGTTAACAGCAAGCAAGAAAGCAATGTCACAGTATGTAATACTCGGTCAATTTGACAATCCTGTTGTCAGAATGCCACCATATTTTCGTTCATTAAAGGTTACCCGCCAAATGGCTGCTGTTGGTCAGCGACTGAACACCAGTCACCAGAAAATTGTTTTGGAACAACAGCTATGGAATCAGTGGAAAGATGGAGTAACTTATAAACAAGACTTGTGCAAATGGTCAGTCCTTCGATTACTGCATGTTAGTGTCAGAGTTGAATCTGTGATGTGGTTTCTATAGAGAATTTTCCGAGAAAAATAACATGCCTGAAACTCTCAGGGTAGACCACTAACATTTATCATTCCACGTATAGCCCTGCTCGTGCCACTAGTTACGTGCAAACTTTGAAGAGTTGCTGGCAACAGTTGGCTCGCAACCGCTCTGTAAGGGGTCTTTCTTATAGTGATGAACAATTTCACAACTTAGAGAAGTAAGTGCTGCTACCATCTGCGATTAATCTTGCCTTCTCCGTAAATGTAGAAATTGAAACATTCTCTTGTATCACAGACTGAAAACACAAGAAACAAAGCAAAAACTGATTCGTCTTCATCAGGATGAGTGCCAAACATCTCTCCGTGATGCAGTCCAGCAATTTGGCCAGTGGTTAGGGTGTGTTGGCAATGTTTTTGTGCACCACTAACGGGATTCTTAAGTTTTTCTTATAACACTAGTGTCTTTCTATCTGCAGAACAGCTCAGCGGACACTCCTGCATGCCAGCATAATTCGTTCGGATCTGGAAAAGGTCATTGAAATGTTAAGGGTTCATGATGACACACTGGATGAGGTAAAAATATCGTTGACAAAGGTGTTGAAAAATCATAAATGACACCGTGTCGCTAAAATTTTCCTTTTAAATTGTTCTTATATTCAGGCAAATGAAACTTACGACCACATGGCACATGGGCTCATTGCCATTCTCAAACGCAGTCGAGCCACCCAGCCAGAATTGAACAGAGAACGGGATACCATTGAAAGGGATTCCAGGCTTATTGACATAAACAAGAAGAAACTTACCAGATATCTGTTGGATGGGTCAGTTTTTACCAAATCAATATTTACCAAGCATACGATGCTTCCAGGTCGTGATAAAAATTCTTATTTCGTGTTAAAGATTAAGAGAAGTCTCGGAATCGCACAACGAAATCATGGGTGTACTAGCCGAAAATCATTCTTTGATGAATCAGTAAGTATGACCCATGGATATTAACAGTTTTCACCTATTGATACTGAAATGTAATACTCCAATAGAATGCAGTCTGCCTCTTTGACGCTGACAAATCAGATCAAAAATGTTGAAATCGGTGAGGGATCAAAAGACGGAAGGTTGCAGATGTAAAATATTTTTTTTCATTGCTCACATCTACATGCCATGTGCCCATGGCTTATGGTATTATCACCTCCGGTGATGGTCGTCTTGTAATTTACATTCATACTGTATTACATACATTTTATGCAATAAATTGGGACTAATTTGACGAGAATAGCATAATTTTCTGCCAATAGGCTATGGGAAGTTTTACTTGACCTACCAAGTGCAGATTTGCAAATAAGCTAACAGACTGTACCACCTGAACGGTGGAATCTTTTGTGAATAAATTTATCTAACTTCTTATCCCAGCATCATTACTTCTCCAGTCTATTAGAAAGTAACCAAATTCAACAAATTATAATCTTAAAAAAATATAAATCGAGGTTGTAGATCCCTTCAATTTACTCATAATTACAAAAACAAATTTAAGTCTTTATCATTGGCGCAGTAGAGATAAAGAAAGAAATTAGTGGTCATACAATCATGTGCAAAAAGAATGAAAAATAAAAGCGCACTTTTTAAAACGTGCCTGGGAAGCGATGTAACATCACATCCTGAAGACTTCCATTTCATTAATTCAGTCTTTCACCGCAAAATGCAATCTCCTGAAATGCAAGTGAATGCTAATGAATATTTCCTCATTTGTAGTACAAGAATGTTATTTTGCTTGTATTGTTCTTCCTTATTTATAATGAAATGATACTAAATTCTAATATAAGCTACATCCACACTGGAGGAAGCTTAGGAGAAACAAACCCCAGTTTACGTATACCATGCCCAAACGAGCAGTGTGAAACTACTCAAATGGCTGGTGTTTTAGTCAGTGTGGATGTAGCTTAAAAATCACGAAATATGAGAACCTCTTATAATACCGGAACAAATCAATTGCCAACTTACACAAGATTCAGCGATGGGCAATTTTAATATCGCAATTAATTCAATATATTGAATATGATACAAAAAAAAATCACTTTTGCGTATGCAAGGTTTTCACTTATTTAACGGCACTTCTTGAGCTCTGACTGAATGGCCTCGGGGGGAATTTCTTAAATGACAATATAAGCAAAATCTAGCAAAAACCAACTTAACACGTCAGCATTGCAAACAATGATCTTTAAAGAACATAATCAGTGTAAAGGAATGTTAAATTTAGATGAAAGAAATCCTCATGTGCACCTGTTAGGGTAGTTACTATACGTGACATCATTGTCATCATGCATTTATTTAGAACGCATGAAAGGTCCCAACTTTTAAAAAAAGATTCCAGAATTAACATATGGATTAACACTATGGTGAAAGCTGAACTAAAGCACCTTGTTTGAAATGCTGACCTTGTCCACTGATAAATAGCACAATAAAAGTTCAGTTACCCCTTCGTACTTAAAATATGTGAATATAAAAACTCTAATAATGGCACTTGGTATCGTGATTCGTTCGGAATACTGATCGGAGTGATCATGCTGAGTTGGTAGCATTAATCCAATATCGGCTTTTAAATAAAGCTAGTTTCTACAAAATAAAAGAATTGCCTAGCAATTCAGTTTGTATGTGGCGAAATGGGTAGAGAAAACCCACTTTCATATTTTTCTTTTATCAAGTCATCGCTGACCGAATTTCCCATTAACCACCAAAACCTGGACACCTACAGTATGTCCTGCCATCAATTGGCAAACTCGGTTTCACTCGTGCGAATTTCAAGAGGAATTAATATTCCAAGGTGAAGAAAAACGGGACTATAGGAAAACTGACAAAACTAAGTAACGATATATTTAAATATATGTAAAACGAATATTCTCAGCTCAATCGATATTTTTGAAGTGCTGTGCACAACTTGCAAGAGTGGTAAATATAAGAATAGCAAGTTTCACTTCCAACAACAATATTCAGTGTTCATTCCCTATTTTGGGAATTTCAACACAATATTTTCAAAGGTTTTCAAAACTAGTCTCCAACTATATTGAGATTTCTTCCACCCCAAACTGTCTGGCATAGAGGAAAAATATAATGTGATAAATTTTCACACCTAATTTACAATAGTAAATATGGGATGTGATACATTTCAAAATATTAACTTTTTATAAAAAGTCCCTCTTTCTGCCAACACATACCAATGCTGACATTTCAAGTGTGCGATTAATTCTCTCGCAATATTCATGAGTAATCAGCAGCTATTTACAAAGTTAGTTCTTGTTTCCATTCTAATTTCTCCAGAAATTCTAACAATTTGCCAATCATAATCATTGACAATTTTTCGTGACACTTCTGAAAGTACCATAAATAACATCATGACTGCAGACCCGGAGGCAGTCATGAGGCATTCTAGTATCAAGTGTTCACCAATGACATCATTTATTTGCAGTTTGCATACTGCTATTTCCTATTTCCGAAGTTGAACTTTTTAATGAGCAAACATGATCGAAATCGTTAAAAAATCTGTTTTTAACAAAACATGATTAATAAAAAGATTAACGAAATGGCAATGTGTATGTTGTCAATCTTTGAATTCACCTTACATCTACAAAGATGTGTCTGTTATCGTGCAGCAGTGCTGGCAAAGAGCATACCTGTGTGTACGTGTATATTTATTGCTTTGAGACCATTAGTAGAAAAATGTAATGCCATCTACTGTGAATGTTAACATCTTGAACAAATACACAAAAGGCGAAAATGACTTCGCAGCCAAAATCTCGCATTATGCTATTTGCAGAAAAATGTTAATGAGGATAACTAATAAACAATGTCATACTGCCATCACTTTTAAGATTATTCATTTTTAGTGGTTTATGAATCGTGCACAATTTTAAAAGGAGCTCGCATCACCGGATACCAGATCAGGGCTTCAAGAAATCGAAGTTTCTGGTAACGTGTCGAGTGATATTTGCCTTGAGAAATTTTATAACTTGGTTAAATAAGTATGGCAAGTAATTTACAAATAGTAACATTTTAACCAGGTTTTATCTGTGTGGATTATTTGCTTTGACATTAATCAAAGTCAACACTTTAGTTCGGTTTCTATAGCTATCTTAAACATTGCAAGCAGTAACTGGCAACGTCTTATTGGAAGAGCAGGTTCATTAATACAGTGTATGTGTACATAAAAAACAGGAATTATTCTAGCAATTAATCTAATTTAGGAATGCTATTTCCTCACCGATTGGCATCAGAAGCAGCAATATTATTATATGTTGTGTTGTCACGTAACACTACTTGTTATATTATGAAGTTAATGAGACAATCATTCGCCTATTCTTCGCATATTATGATTGGAAATTGACATTGCTCGTTATCAAGTAATGCTTCACTGAGTAAGACTGATTGGGGCACAACCTGCCCTATCACTCATTATCCTTTTACAAAGTAAGTGAATGATCATCTTCTGTATGCTTTCTTGCATAAATGACTTGTTGCATGCTGATTACATAAACGTTGCACAAGGCTCTGATGGACTGGGGCCACCTTCTATGCAGACATTTTCGCATTGTTCAAAAGATTCCTGGTTAATGCATTCTAAGTCAAGTCTTCTGCATAAACTATGTTTCCCATCGTTCTAAAGAGAAACGTTGTCTTACAAAGGTGACCGGCGAAAAAAAAATGGAAGCAAGGTAGGAAGCACAGTGCCACACAGTGGCTTTACCGCAAAAACACCATGTTGGTTAAACGCAACATGACTAATGAGCAAATTTAACAGCTGGTCTGCTTGAGCTCCTTGCAGTCGAGGACCTTCCGTAGTGTCTCTGGTGATGCATTTATTGCCAGGTTAATGCTAGGCTTCTTCATGACCGGGGGTTTCGTCTTGACTGCTGGTGGCGTCCCCTGGGGCTTGAAGGTGGAGACAGGAGAGGGGGATGTGGGGTTATGGGAAGGGGAAATATGGGACGAAAATGCCGGGGAAGAATCTATGGGCGCTCTACAGGGAGAGGCAGGTGCCGAAACTGAACTCACAGGAATCGGTAGTGTTGCAGCATGAACCGACCGCACGTCCAAGGATATGGAGGGGGAGGTGCGCACACCATTTCCCCTAGTGTTGCTTTTTTTCAATGTACACCGATTAGACAGGGCAAAGCGTTCGGCTGCAGTCATTTCCCGTTCCTCATGACGCCCCTTGGACAAAGCAGAGGGACTGGACGTGTTGGATGCTGTCCCCACCGGAAGATCCATCACCAAATCCGGAGTGTCTTTGGACGTCAGCGGTTTCTTAGTCTGGTTATTGCCATCTTCCAACGTTTTTATGCTAGAGTAGACGTGCGCCAAGGCATGGTCGAGACGCTTTTGCAATTCCTGAGGAGAATCTGAAGTCTCCATATCATCCACACAAGTTGATCCAAAATCATCATAGTCGATCGGTGTCCCAGCTTCGCTCGTAATCGCCACAATTGTCTGCCGGTTGAAAATTAGCGTTAATTCATGCAATTGTAATTACTACATGGTACTCAAGATACTACATGAACTCAAGAACAACCTACATACGGTAAGGCAATGGTTTTCACATATTTGCATGAATTATAATAACTTTCATCATTATCTATGATGAACTGAAGCACAGATTGTGCCATAGCTATCACATCATTGCTACAATTATACTGTTATGATATATTAGAATATAATAGTATTTTTAAATGAATTAGTCAGAAAATATTGCTCAAAAACATGATCCACAACGCATGCAAAACCTGATGCAATGTAGATGTATTTTCCACATCACTGGCTAATTGTGAGTTTAAATGCATTACAACAATTTCTATTCTAAACTAAAATACTAATTGAGTCATGATTGTAGAAGATATAAACACCCGATTTCAATGTAGAAGCGATTAAATGTAGAAGAAGCGATTAAACGTAATAAGCGTTACACATTTTCACATTCAATTTTCATTTCGCATTTAAATACAAATAATCAGAGACTTACATCATTAGAAGGGCTGCTGGTGGTCAAAGCGGTGTTGATGACGGTGGCAGTCGATGATGCCGGCCTACGTAAAGGATTTGTTGTGACAGGACTCTGTCCACGTCTAATTGTCACTACAGTGGGTGGAGAATCTTCCTTATCCATTCTGCTGTTAGCTGTGCGCATTCCAATGTGGGGCGTGGAAACGCTCTGCGTTAAGGGTAAATGCTTAATCCCAGACCCTCGTTCCTCTGCCAGCCTGCTTGTTGATGCAGAAGCCTTGCATGAGGCACCTACACTTTCATTGGTGGAGAGTGAATCACTGCTGCTCGTCAAACGCCGAACATTTTCTTCACTTCCTCCTTTTTCCTTATCCTCATCCCTGTTTAGAAAATATTAATTACATATAGATGTTTTACAAACTTATTCTAATTTATACTAATATTATGTTCTTCCCACACACAAATTTAAGTATTTAATCGAGCAACTAACGTTATGTTCAGTAGGATGTATTTATCCGGAATCAGTCCAACGTGTCCCTCAAAGCTTCCCTTCCACCAATCGTTGGACACTTGTGTGAATAATGTTAAAGTGTCGCCCTTCTTAAAGCTCAATTCTCGATCAGATCGGGCAACAAAATCAAACTGGGCAACAGCTTCCATAACTAGGTGTACACAAAGGTAAATCAAGAAACATGAAACATTTTGCTAATATACTATTGCCAAACTTTCCTACCTTCGAATAACTGTAATGATATATCTCGTTCTTTGAGGCCCATTTCTATGCATCATAAAATGTCATTTAATCAGAGAATATATATCTTATGCTCAAGCTTATCATAGGAATTGTGAGCATGATGCATCTTACAAAAGTATCTTCAAAGAAAAAAAAAACGAGACTTACCATCTTCATTAGATGTAGGGTCCATTTCTGCCTCTTCACAGATTTGCTCAACAGGAGCATCTTCGACGTCACTGTTAAATAAATCAAATTTTCCCAAATAAATGAGGGAAAAGGAATCCCAAAGGAATGAGGGAATAAAGCATCTTAGAAAATTCAATTCTCATGAAATTCTGTTGCTTAAACCATATTTCGTAAATGGAACACTTACTTAACATCAGGAACGTCTGAGCTGATGTATTTTTCATATACAGTTCCTCCATCCTGAGGAAATATCTCCTCTTGATACATGATAATGTTTTTGGCTAAATCATTGACCAAATTCTGATACTGAACTTGATCTTTATCCTCAGGAATTGGAAGCAACGTAGGGCCAAAACAAATGGCTAAATTATATGGATCCATCATATTCTCATCGCTGAATTCAGACAAGCTGTGAAAAAATGCCAAGAATGATTTACAGAAAAAAAAGGAAAAGGTGGAAGTAAAAATATGCAACAAGATTCATCTTACTGATTCAAAAATGCAAATAAATATCGCATTACGATGAACACAGGTCTAGGAAGACTTGTCACCAAATCTTTCATTTTTTCCACAAAACAGGCTTTAGATTCCAAACCTACAAGGAAAATTTGAAATGGTGCTTGATAAGGTAAATGGGTGGTGAAAGTCCAATTTTTGATAGCAAGTATTTTAAAGCTTTTCTAGAATAATAATAATATTAAAGTTCAGAACAATTTTCAAAAAGTTTAAAAATCCCGCAAAACCACTGACAATATTTAAACTGTTTAAGATAGTAAACAATTGTCAAAGTCCATGCAAAGTCGAACCACCTACGATAAAAAAAAATTTCTTACGTGATATTTCCACTAGCTGGTCAAAATAATAAATTGGAAACAATGGCTCCAATAATTCTCTTAAATACAGTTTAAAAACACCAGCAACAGAATTGATATCGCTGGCATCGGTGACGTCAGAAAGAGGATCTTCCCCACGTTCGAATGCTTCTTTAAAATGGTTGATTTCAACTTGTGCTCCAGAAACCCGAAATATTCCCTGATGATGCAGTCCTGTTAAAATAAAATAAAATTCTTTTGTCAGCCTTTACAATTTGCATAGATCACCTAATGAACAGCCAATTTCTACTAGATGTTCCCAATAACTTAAAAAAAGCCTTACCATATAGATTAATAATGCGTATACAACTCCTCATTATGAGGGGAATCTCCTGATTGGTCGCCTCCAAATACTCCTCTAAGCTTCCTCCGAACAACTTTGGCTGCCCAACCAAAGGTGTCCTTCCAATTCGCTTCCTTTTTGGCTTTTGAGACAGGAAAGAGTTGCGATGAAAGGGACGATTCTGCACCAGGGAGGATGTGCTAGAGGACGTTGATGAACCGGTGGGAGAAGTGGAACGAACACTAGAGCTACTCGATTGACCCAAAGCATGCTTCATCGTATTATATTTAGACTGGAGTCGAGCAGACAAATTGCTGCCAAGCGTATACTCGCGGAATTTCTATTTTACAAGTGGAATGAAAGTCATTAAGTTTAAGGATTCGCAGAATTATGGAAGCAAAAGTAAATGTTAATTACATTGAGATAAAAGGCCTCAGTTTCCTGTTTGTCAGCTCGTAGCTTCATAGTCACCGTTTCCGGTAATTTTGGGCCATTGCGATTGCTGGTTTCTTCTTCGAATTGCAGTGAGCAATCGTAATCCTTTATGTTAATCATATCCATCAAAGATTTCTCTGCTGTTTCAAGAGTCTTCCAAACCTGGTGATAGGAATTGGATAATGTGAATGATTTGCTACAAATAAAACTGGCAAAACTGAGCTAACAAATCAAAGATTTAATGATGTCCTAAAAGTTGGGAGGCCTATATTTACGACAACATTATAATGATCATGGACCAGGCCCAAGGGGACCACAACAGCAGGAAGATAAGAGAAGTCCCAATATGAATAGGAAATGAAATTCAAGGTTTAGACTAGAAATTCTTTCTTACTTCCTCGCTTTCCGTCTTTAAGGAAGTCAATCTGTTGCGCAGCTGGATGAATCGCAATTCCATGTCATCCTGAATATTTTCATTAGAGATCACTTCACTTTTCTGCGAATGAACCAATTTCCAATCATTTGTAAGATTCACATTTCTTTAATTTTTCTTCTGAGAAAAGCATTTAAAATATTGCTGCAAGTTTTTAACTTTTAAACTAGTCGATTTCTTACGAAGGATTGTCAGGTAAACTTGCAACGATAAAAAGTTATCGCATATCCGTAAACCAATAGATTTGACCTTGTTGACTATTTGATTTCTCAGGTATGTCTACAACTTTATGCCAGGGCGCAAGGGTACAATATATGGGTAAATGTACAGCCAAATATAAACATTTACAGTACCTTAAATTTATGCAGATTTCGCTCTATTTTAGCTGAAGGATTACACTTTATAAGATTGGTGCTAGCATCAAAAATCAAAACATTTCTGACCTCATCGCCTCTATGTCCCTGAAATTCGAATTTCTTTGGAATCATAAATGCTGAGTTGTTGAATTCCAGGAAACGTTGTTTATCTTGTCTGCTGTCCAAATTGGACACACATTTGTACACGTTATCTATGTCCTGCTGAATGGCAATCCTTAACGTATCCTCAGCTGATACATATGTTAACAATGCTCGTGCCATACAATTGTGAAATCCAAAATCCATACACTACGAAACGAGAAATTACACTATTGGAAACAAGAACATCACAAAATGCCTCATGGAAAGGCTACCTAGTCCTAGAAAATTAATGAGCCACAAATGATGATGTCCCTTACATCGATTAAATCCGAAAGATCGTCCACAAAATACTTGCGAATCGCAGCATTTGCGGCATCCATTCCCAAAAGATACTCGTTTTTTGCTTTAAGAGCTTTTAAATTCGTGTCTTCAAATTTTGCTGTGCGCTGCAAGTTAAGAAAAAAATACCAGTAAGATTAATCAAAAATGCAAGAATTTCAGCAGAGTTACTTTTTCTGCCAAGCCTCTGTCAAAGCCACATTTTAAAATCAAAACCAACCTTCTGTAGTTCTTTTTCCAGTACTCTGTATTTCTTGCTCTTCTTTAACTTTTCCTGTGGTATGCTGCTTTCCAAACGTGACCTCTGCGTTTCCACCAACCGCATTTTTTGTTCAGCTTGCAGCATATCACCATGATACAACTGATACGTTTTCATCGACTTCAAAATAACGCAAATAAATACATTAAAATGACTAAATTTTGCGGCTATAGGCCTATAATAAGCTAAAATAAAAACTTTTTTAAACGTCCATTTGAAAATAACTTACAGCATGCAACTCGTGGAGTACTTTCAACAGTTCATCGTGCCCTTCAATGCCAATTTCTCGACACTGAAAAAAATAAAAGCCAGTGTTTCAAAAGAAGACAAGCGTGGAAAAAAAAAAAAAAAAAAAATTTAGAGGGGGCTCTTTCAATGGGGAAAAAACGTGATGTACAGTAAGTACCCTTCTGTAAATCCTTTGAACGTCATCGATAGCTGAGGAGAATCTATTGGCTAAGTTATTGCTGTAAATATCTGACAGAACTGCGTGGTGCTTGCTGCACTGTTTTGTCCGTTGAATGAAATGCTGCCAACAGGCGTATGTTGAAAACAAATGCCACTGTTCACGTCTAAAATAGACAAAAGGAAAAAAAAATATTAAAAAACATGGCGACAAATAAAATGCTAAATTACTGGTGTCATGTGGTGCAAAAAACACGGAGTTCTACCCTTCTCAAATTCCCCAACAAAAATAAATATTGTATGTTATGATAGTCAACAAAAAGTAACCCTGTTACATTGTACAAAAGTTGGGATCAATTTCCAAACATTTGTACAAGTCTGATCGAGTTGATGACATTGAAACTAAATACAAATCGAATTCAAGGGTGACACTGCAGTGGATGAATTGGAATCTACTGTTTATACTGTTATCATTTATCAATGCACACTGTTAGACAAATAAAGTTTAAATGATTAACTCAAAACAAATAAAGCCTATATATCCACAGTAGAAAAAATTCTCTTCATTTTTTGACCAGTGTTCAATGATATCAGCATGCATCACAGCAAGTACAAGTATAAAGGTTTGGATGCACATGGACTGTATCTGCAGATGTAAAGGACACAAGACGCAGATGAAGACTTTGGACTTCTGTAGCTCAGAAACAGCTTGTTTGTGGCAAATAAAATTCATCATTATCATCATCACCAACCATGGGCGCAGCACCCGTTGGAGTCATACAAGGACAAATAAAATTATCAGGGTTAAACGTTGCAGAGGGAGGTTAAAGGTTGTACATTTTTACGTTTAAATTAATTGTAAGGAAGAAAAAAAAGCTATAATTATAGTGTTAATTTCCTTTTTTTACTGGTGTATATCACTTTTTCCTTAACCAAAAAAACCTGAAAAGTCAATGGTAGTTCAGAATAGAATACACTGTAGAGGCTTTTACTCCTTTCAAACAGAAATTGATATACTGTACTTGTAAAAAGCAAATATGCATTTTTTAATTTTCATCAAATAACATTGAATTTGCTATTAATTTAGCTTGCAATACCTCTAATGCGCAACGTTTGTAAGTTAATAACAATCATTGTCCTACACCATAGCAATACTTTGCACACAACATTCAAATAAATTATATGGTATGTACTGGCAAAGCTCACAGATGAAATGCTTGAAAGACTACCGCTTATATTAAACTACAGTGATGACATGTGGAATACGAGAACGTGTCACTGATTAAAAACAAGTAAGAAACACAACATCTAGTGACAGTGGTTTCGGTATTTCGGCAAAAAAATCAAACTTGAATTTTGGTTAAAAATATTTTTAGGCTTGATATATATTTGAAACGTAGGTGCCAACCTCCTCCACCAGAAATAGGGTGACATTCCAGCTCTTTGTACATGCAGTAGTAGTAGAATGTTCAGGCGTTGACCCAACAATTTACCAAACCTTTATGGCAATTTTTTTCAGTAAATTTTATTCCCTTGAAAATTGTCTTTTTTGGACATTTGAAGCAGTCACTTCCTGGTAGTTTTTTAATTCTCTTATAATGGTGCCAACTATAGGGGCGAAAACACACAGAGTACGCGAGGAATAAGTGCAATTACTAATTTCTGCATGCATGGTCAAGTTATCTGCAAACGTAAATCAAAGTTCACGGAGTGGGTTACGTTCAAACCAAATGAAATCCAATAAAAAATTAAAAAGGGCGTTGCTATAAAGTTTTGAGCACAGTAACTCGTCATGGTTGTTGTTATGAACATCAGCTGCTCATCAGCCCATCAATGGATTGGGTGGGACGATCCACCTCCATCGCTGCTGCCAATAACACCTTGACTTTTGTCAAAGGAGATATTCTTGTTATTCTTGGAGAAAAGATTAACAGATCTTTTTCCGACAAAGCTTTTTCATAAAAGAAAAACTGCAATCGACTCGATATCCTCCAGGCCTCAAACAACCCTCATGTGGTAGTTCTGACAATGCAGGCAAACGAATCACAAGCATTCAATTCGGTATTGGTTTCTGAAAATGTTTTCAAACCTGGGCTATCAAGTGCCCACGCAACATTTACCTATACATTTTTCGCTTTCGACCAAAAATCGTTGCTGAATTACAAATCGCGTCGCCTTGAAGCAGCTTCATGGTCAATTCTGCCACGAACACAAGATTTCCTCAAGCCAATTTTCATCTACAGTACATTACTTACTGCAGCTCCACACAACACGACGTACTCCATATCGGATTTGCTGTTTTGCCCTGACAAGCCATATTCATCCTAAATTCCACGAATGAGCAAATCTAGAATTTTTTCCTTCAATAATGCAAATAAAAGCTCGAAAAGTCTAGCGAAATAATAAATAAATGGTTGCTCAACTTGCTCATTTTTATTCCTAATTCATGTATATCAACAGGGTGGCAACAAAATTTTTATTTTCAATTTCCCTGACTTTTCCCTGACTAAAATCCAAAATTCCCTGACCAAAACTTACTCGTTAATGGATATCAATTTTTTTGTCATAATGAAAAATAAAATAACAATTGCAAAGAGAAGCTTGGCGCAACACTAGATTTTGCTACAAGTCTAGCTGAAGAGGATTGGGGATGGCACTGGTAGCAGACTGAGTGCATGGATAGCATTTTGATTTTATTTGGGAAAATTTCCCTTACATTTCCATGACTTCCCTGACCTGTGGCCACCCTGATTCAAGCTCTTCAATATGAAAAAAGCTAATAGTGCCAATGTCACTCTTAAATAAAATTTGTCTTAACATTATTTCCATTTATCATTCGTTTTGTGCACATGCTCCTAAACAAGACCATGCTCGTGTTTTTAACGAAAGAATACGCAATGCAAATAATTGCTAGATATTGAAATTGCGTTGTTTTACGCTGACCATAGCATTACAATCAACTGAGGCTCAACTTACTTTTGTCTTTCCGTTTTGTGCCTGGCCTGCAAACTCTTGGCCAACTTATCCAAATTCCTGGAGTATTCCATCTCCACGTCAGCCCTCCTCCTGAAGTAGTCCTGGATCTCGGCCACCAGGGACACCTGCGTTTCCATGCGCGAATCCAGACATTTCAACTGCTCGTTCAACTGTTGTCTGATATCTGAAGTAGACAAATAGCACGAATTAATGGTGTACGCGTATACGAGCGAAGCAGCACCGCAAGGTCCCGCAGAATACCTTGCGCATAGGCCAACACCGGACTAGTCTTATCGCAACACTCGGACGAACTACACCATATAAACATGTTGAAACGTTCCTCGAGTGCATGGGACAGAACCCGAAAAGCACGGAATCTCCAAGACCTCAACTTCTCCAAACTCCCATTGCCGTCTAGCGCATCCTACGAGGCTCCATCGAGTTTTGGCATCGGAACAAGGTCGAAAAAGGTGGGAAAAACCGACGCAGTACATGCATTATTTCGGGTTGCGGAGCATGGATGGGGAAAAAAGTGAAAATTTCATAATTCTGATAAGCTATTGCACGGGCGAAGTGCTCCGAACTTCAAATATTGACTGGCAATGAAAAATGAGAAGCAAACAGACAACGGTGCTACCGAGAGCAAAAAACAAACTCTGAATATAAAAAAGTATCGAGTAGGAAGTAAAAAAATCCCAATATAAGAGTAGGACGGAAGTAATAGGGACTGAGTAGGCTAGCTACGAGCAACCTTCCCAAACTAAATAACCTCACCCATGCCTATATTTAGTAATACAGTGCACGGTACGAAGATAGACCTATGAGCATTAAGCGGCTCCGCCACAACACAAACATTGCCAGTTCTCGAAAGAAGTTCGAAAAAGCAGTCAAAAGTCGATGAAAAACTAGCTCAACTAGAAACGCGACGAAAGGACATAAAAAAATACAAATTCCGAATTACCGAATAAAATATAATATGTACAAGTTTTAGTAACGATTTGGGAGAACTCGTTTCTTGGCGATATGCTTTCACGTGCGTTCTTGCGACCAGCTTACATCAATCGCGACCGCCATACCTTTCTCGTTAACTGGTTTGGATACGAAGCTTTAAGAGCGGTCCATTGCAAGAACTCTCTTGAGATGTCCACATTCATACAACTCGGCTTATGTACTTGTTCGTGTTTATAGTTAGTATGGTCTTTACACGATCATGGACTACAGTAGAACCTCTTTTATAAGAACTAATTGGGACCAGAGGTGGTTCATAGAATCGAAAAGTTTAGATAATGGAGGTGTGAAATTCCAACCAATAGAAAACAACTCAATTAAGTATTCAAAGTTATTTTATCACATTACATGTACATGTGTATCACTTTTGTTGGGCAGGTTTGACAACAC
>JAQGBX010003089.1:0-18247 GCA_034698745.1 Megaphyllum sjaelandicum
GGACTACCTGGTTAGGGCTCGGTCGCCGACGCTCCCTCTTCTCGAGTTGCGTTGGGGGTTTCAGCGCGTGAGTAAAGGGTTCCTCTAGTTGCGTTTTACGCTTGTTAACATGTTTGCTTGTTACTTTTGTTCTGGCATTAAACCAGTGTTTGCCCTGGTAACCTTGTGTTTGTGTCCTTTTTGAGTCTCTTTCAGGGGCTCGTTCCGCCGTTACGCCCTTGGGGGTTGTTTTCGGCGTCACAAAAAATAAAACTAGAATTTTTATAAATTATTTTTCAGCGAACATTATTAACTTTATGGCAATTTTATTATAAAAATTATAAACGTTTCATAAAAATTCCATCAGTGGAATAAAAATCTGACCGCGGATCCGTGAAATTTTACCAAAATTTCTGGGCGGATGTATGTTCCGATCGAACATTCGTCGAACCCTCCTAAGATTATGCCAAAGATTCTCGAGAATTCCTCAAAATTCGGAATCAATCTAATCCATTCAAGTTCAAATTTCCAAGTTGCTTCATAGCCTTGCTCTGTTCACCTTTTTGGAATAAAAAACATTTAAAATTTTAGAAAATGCTAGAAACTCTTCAAAAAATTTCCAAATTTCAAATAAATAAACGTAACAATAACACATTTTCAGTAAAGTTGGAAATCTGTTAACAAAATTAAAGAAAAATTCTGCAGAACTCACGCGTGTTTCTGGCCTTCTTCACGAGTCTGTACATGGTGGCCACGAATTCTTCCTACGAGAAAGAAAGAAAAATGAAAATCTTGAAAACTTTGTGCTAGGAATAAGTTGGAAATCTTGCAAATTTGTACTCGAAAAACGTGAAAAAATTGAATTTTTGCCCATGAAAAACGTGGAATTTTCAAAATTTTTCCTCGAAAAACGGGAAAATATTGAAAATTCGCCCTCGGAAAACGTGGAAAATTTTAAAAATTCGTCCTCAGAAAACGTGGAAAATTCTGCAAATTTAGACATGGGAAATGTTGAAAATTTTCTAAACTTGAAAAAGTGGAATTTTTAAAATTTTCCTCGAAAAACACGGAAAATTTTGTAAATCTGTCCTCGGACAAATGAGTAATTCTTCCCTGACTTTTCCCAAATGAACCATTCTTCCCTTACTTTTCTGAAATGAGCCATTCTTCCCAGACTTTTCCAAAATAAGTAATTCTTCCCTGACTTTTCCAAAATGAGCCATTCTTCCCTGACTTTTCCAAAACAAGCTATTCTTCCCTGACTTTTTCAAAATGAGCCATTCTTCCCTGACTTTTCCAAAATGAGCTTTTTTTTCTTCCCTGACTTTTCCAAAATAAGCTATTCTTCCCTGACTTATTCCAAATGGGCAATTCTTCCCGACTTTTTCAAAATAAGCTATTCTTCCCTGACTTTTTCAAAATGAGCCAATCTTCCCTGACCTTTCTCAAATGAGCAATTCTTCCCTGACTTTTCCGAAATGAGCCATTCTTCCCTTACTTTTCCAAAAAGAGCCATTCTTCCCTTATTTTTTCAAAATGAGCCATTCTTCCCTGACTTTTTCAAAATAAGCTATTCTTTCCTTACTTTTCCAAAATGAGCCATTCTTCCCAGACTTTTCCAAAATAAGCTATTCTTTCCTGACTTTTCCCAAATAAGCTATTCTTCCCTAACTTTTCCAAAATGAGCAATTCTTTCCTGACCTTTCCAAAATAAGTTATTCTTCCATAACTTTTCCAAAATGAGCCAATCTTCCCTTACTTTTCTCAAATGAGCAATTCTTCCCTGACTTTTCCAAAATGAGCCATTCTTGCCTGACTTTTCCGAAATGAGCTATTTTTCCCTGACTTTTTAAAAATAAGCTATTCTTCCCTGACTTTTCTAGGTTTGGGGACCCTGAAACATATACCCTCCCCCCAAACCCTACATGAAAACTCCTTTTTGAATAGCCCTTTATCAACCTTGAAGCTTTGTTGAGAATCGTTGATCCCTTGACTTTCCATTTTTTCCCCTTTTTCTTCCTGTACCGAATTTTCAGGATCAGGCACAATCGTATCGCTGAAATTTAAAAAAAGAAAGTCAAATAAAACCCAAAATGGCATTTCGAGTTAGGCCTACTTTCGGCACCCCTTCAAAATCGTGCCGTAAGAACGCGCATTTTTATCGAAACTAACGAGAAAAAACACGAAATTTAAGCTTTCTTCGAAATTGAAGTTTTGGGATTAAAAAAACAAAAGCAAACTTACCTTATTTTAATCATTTCTTTGCCAAAATCAGGATGACAAGCGTTTCAAAATCAATGCTCAAATGGTGGGCCTAGAGAGCCTAGAAGTAAACAGAGAGTGGCCATGGGACACAAAATGGCGTCTAGTGTCCATAGAGCGTAATGCTAAAGCCACGCGCAAAATCCGCCATTTTGTGTCCAAAAGCGCCACGCCCCCCATTGAAAATACATGCATTTCAACCACGTGATTGGAATAGCCAATAAGCATTGATCTTATCCATGACCACTCTCTTTTACTTCTAGGCTCTCTAACATGAATTGAAGGGTTTGTGACGCATTCTAGGGGCCTAAACGAAACGAGAATATTGGACCAATTTGTAATCTAACTGGTATCACAGGAGGAAACCCTTTAGGCAAAAATCGCCTCTTGAAAGTCAGCGCCATCTAGATTCAGATGGCGACAGTTTTGAGGGGGTTGCGATCCGCCTTAAAATTTTTTTTTTTTGCTAAATTTTGGGTAAATTTTTTTTTTGGGGGTTACAGTGTAAACGCATTTTTTTGGTTACATTATTCGATGTGATTACAACTTTCGAAAACATGTTATATCTATTGTAAACTTCATATAGCGTATAAATAAAATCGTAATGACCAATACTCTCAAGTGGCTGAATGGTGTAAAAAATCGTCTGGCACATAAGAGTAATGACCAATGCCAAGTACAATATTTAACTCGCTCTAAATTTTTAATCGCATGATCATAGGCAGAAATGTTTAAGTTTGGTTAAATTCGCCAGTTTTGAAGAAAAATATAGTATTTTTCCAGCTTTCACAAATTCATCGTTTTTTATATCGAAAAAACCTTTCTCGACATTATCATTTACTCGTAAGTCATGAAAATGATCATGATATAAATATTGTCCTCAGTTTTCCCCAAAACAAACATTTTGAGGCGAATTATGTGAAACCAGTTTTTTTTTAAAACAATACACCATTTTGTGGATTGAAACCCTTCAAAGTGCAAATAGACATATTAACATCAAATCAAAAAACGTTTAATATTACAATGCAGATGCATAAATATTACAAACGCAGTTCTAATGTTAAAAATACACCAAAACTGATGAAATTGAAGGCGCATAAGGAATCACAGTGCCTATCGCTTCTGTTGCAATAGGAAACACGTTGACATTTGAAAACCAGTGGACGTGTTTATTTATAAACCGGTTCAGTGCCAAATTTGTAAGCACTGTACAAGAAAATAGTCTCTTTAGTGGCTATTATTTTACTATACAAGCTACTATTTGTAGCCAAATTCGCAGGCATTGTACATCAGCGCGTGTATCATGAAAATAGAAGTAATGAATAAGAAATCTATAATCTTAGCTTATCTGAATGACTTTCTTTACAAATGTGTCAATGATGTGCAGCAGTTGGTTCGTTGGTTACAAATATTTTAGGAATTTTTCTCAGTTTTAAATTAAAAAGCGCGCGTGCAATAATAATTTAATTTACAGTTGAATTGATTTTGAAAACATTTCAAGACTTGCTGTAAAAAATCATACTAGGGCAGCAGTCCTTACACAGACGGTAGTGAATGCCTATAAACGTTCTCAAAATAATCTTTACATTCTTTGACAAAGCCACAAAAACGTTTCACTCAAATTTTAAGTTACCTGAAGAAAAACAAATGAAAAGTAATTTTGATAGCTATTTATCACATCTGTCAGCTTAAATTTATAATCGTTAGATCTGTTTTAGGCCGCAATAATAAAAACTAAGAAATTATTGTAACAGCATGTTTTGCATGCCATAGAATAAACATAGTGATTTGAAAACATGATTAAGGTTCAAATGATTTAAAGTAAAATTAATGTGAAGAGCCATTTAACGAGATCAGGTTTATGCATTGCCCAATCATGGTTTAAATTATTACCCTAAAAGCATGCCAAATAATATTGTAGGTTTTAATTTCATTCAGGTGTAGGGTTCCATGGACAGGAACAGTTAAATTAGACACACTGATTATATAAATAATGAACTTACAATGTTTTTGTGCAAAATACAATGTTCACACAAAGATGAATAAAAAAGGGTTTCTGGAGTGAGCTATAAAATTAGCTGCCTTAATAAATTAGCATTCGCTTTCATTAATTTGTCGGCCAATTACACCATCGCTGCACATTCTCTGGACTAGCATTTCTACCCTTAAATACTTTTTAAAACACCACCAGTGCTGTTCAATGGTGAAGTTATATATGGCATTCCCTTCCAATATTTACAAAATAAAAGCAATTGCGATAACAAATTACTAAAGTGGTGAGGGTGTAGAGTTGCGTTAAAATTAAATAACAAGGAATGCGTATAAAGTTATTTGAAATTATATGAATAAAGTATTCTATGCAATAATAATAGTAACAGTATCTTAAGATATATATATATACACATTTTCATAAAAGTGCAAAACATTCACTTTACTGGCCTCAACAAACACATTCTCCAAGAAATTCATTGATGACATCTACATGTATTCCTAGGTGATAGTTTTTTTTTTAAAAAAACTCATGAGATCGTGTAATCAATTGTTCATCCTATTTTAGAACTTTTCACAAATTTCACTATGCATTTTACCGTCAAATTTTAACACCAGTAATTAGCAGGTCTGCTTTCTCAAATTGGTAAAAGCTGATATAACATATCATCGAATAATAACGATTTTATTAGTGCTTTTGAACATGCGGAAATTACTGTATTTCATACTGTACTTGAAATTATTTTCAAAGTTTCAAGGAAAATTAAACAACCCATTTTTAATATGGCTATTTGTTAAAAATAGAGAACAGCATTTTTTGTTTTCTTTTTTTCACCACGAAGCAAATGCAAAAAAATGAAGCTTGTGCAAAAAATGCAAAAATTCATGTTATTTACAATTTTTGATTCAAATTATATTATTGTGGAGCCACGGATTAAGGTATGATGCACTTCAAAAATGTTTCAAACGGCACGCACTTCAAAAATGTTTCAAACGGCAGTCATTAGTTAGCGAGCAACATGATGTATGTGCTGAAATCGCAACGAATCATTGAAATTCTGGGCTTAAATACGTGAACAAGACCATGGTTTGTGTAGGAAATCCATAAAAAACTATCATCAATGTCGATGTCATCATCGATTCCAACATGGAGTTAAAACACTTTAAAATGACTTTTTGGTTTTTTTTATTTCTGTATATTAGAAAAGGCTTTTCGCGCATTTGGTTAATACTTTTCAGTGGTCATGCATAGAGAAGTTCAATGTGGGGATAACGTTACTAAACGTAGGCGTGTGACTGTGGCCATGAAATGGTGCGGTCATCGAATTGTTGATGCCCATCGGCACTTGTGGTCGTCCATCAAAGGTATGGGGGTTGTGGCCTAGAAGCGAATTGATGGTCATCCCGTTGTGGATCACAGATGATGGGTGGCCACGCTTGTGATACAACGAGCCAGACTGATGGTGATGCTGGAGATTATGCTCCATCCCAGGTTGGGGAGGTGGTAGGATATGGTTACCATGATGAAACTTGATAGGGGACATGCTGATGCCTTCGTTAGAATTATTGATATCAGGGAATATGTTGCTCAAATTGAAGTTGGGCACATGGCTAGCAACATTCACTCCACTTCCATGTGAGGGCATCTGATTAGGCATGCTGCCATTGCCGAACCCCCCAAAACCGGGCGCTTGGAAGTTGAGGTTGAGTCCACTCTGAGTTCTAGGAGTGAACAGAGGACTGTATGTGGTTCCTAAATCAGTTGTCTTCGGTTGTTGGGGTGCATTTGGAGCGAGTGCTCGTTGGGGGGCATTGAAAAGAGGGTTGGTATTGGGGATGTAGGTTGGAACTTCGTTTCGGGGTGGTGACAGATTGGGAATGGTGAAGTAGGGGGTCATGCTGCGCCCAGTTTCAAAGATGGAGTTGGACAAGTTCACTTCTTCAATGCTGTACTGGTGGTGCTTCTTCTTGGATTGCTGTTTTGATTTGGTGGATTTGGTGCCAGCGGAGCCATCTTGCTTGCTGCTGCTCGCATTCCTGGATTTGTATTGAGCATTGCTTGCCTTTTCTGTAACTTGCGCATTGCCTCCTCCAATAGATGGACCTGCAGTGTTGTTGATGCCCTCAGTACGTAAGTTGTTCTGTGCACTGTACATCTCAGCAAAGTTCATTCCGTTGATGCCATTCTGTGGTAAGAAGGAATTATTGGCTGCCTGTCGAATGTTGGACACCTGACCAGCAGAACTCTGGTTGTGTGGGAATGGTGGCATGCAGGGAAAGGACATAGTAGGCTTAGACATCTGCGAATCTTTGTGTACAGGACCTTGCAAACTTGTGGATATTGGCATTGACCCAGAAGTTGGACCCTGTCCGCCGTAATTCCCCATAGATAGGTAGCTGTTGTTATGTCTCATAACGTCTTGGGCAGATCCCTGCTGCTGATGGGGTTGCAGAAGCTGCTGTTGTTGTTGTTGTTGTTGTTGCTGCTGGTGGTGCACTTCAACGCCTGCCTGACTGTGCTGCGGCAATAGGCTAAAGGAGAAATTTGGCTGTGACTGGATGGCCTGTGAGGTTTCTGGTGTTCCCCTCATCACGCAGGTCTTGTTCATGCTAGCATGGTTCTGGACAGGTGCATGCTTAAGCACATTTCCGGAATGATGTGGGGGCGGTGGAATAGGCATCTGCTGAGCTGCCATTTGCTCGGTGGTTGGATGTTGTTGAAATGCTGTAAAATATGGAAAACCAGCCTGATGAAGATCATCCCCTGGGGCCCTACTGCCTGCACCTTGCCCAAACTGCAGCATGTTGGATGTAGTGCAAGCGACGGGATTGCTTCCATTGTGACCCAAAACCGGCTGTCTCCCAATAGCATGACCTTCCCTTGCACAGTTTGGCCGACTGTTAGGCTGCGCTTGGATTAGGCTCTCTGCAGAGTAGGAAATAACGGCACGAGTGGTTGTGTTCAATGAGGAGACAATGGGCAAATGCGTGAGGTGCTTTTGACCAGGTTGAAAGGTTAGTTCACGTGCAGTGTTTTGCAAAGTGGAGGTTTCACCGGCATAGCTCGTAATCATTGGACTTTCACCATTGGAAACGTTTGGAGAACGTCGTGGCACAAAAGTTGCTGGTGAGGACACTGGTGTGGTTGGCAGAGGATTTCGGCCAGGGGATGGAACAGGGTGACTTCTAGAAACGTGACCCTGAGCAATGGGCAAGTTGGGCTTTGGAGAGATATTGCTGTTATTACGTACAGCAGTTGTTGGGCCTCTGCTGCTTATCGGAGAGTGGCCATGTACTTCTGGTATTTTGGGCGATGGAGCAGTGGCTCCACCCTGTGGCGACTGCCTATTTAGTGAATGTATCCTCTGAGATGAATAATTTGGAGACTGGCGGAGTTGGGTGGGCCCTACGCCGGAAATCATGCTATCAAGGGTTGGTCTGATTTGATGCATGGGTCCTGGGCGCTGTATTTGTGTGTGATTCATTCCAGGTGGGGACATTATTCCATTATGTTGTGTTACCCCATCTGCTGTGTTAATACTGGGTCGGCGCTGCGAATTAGACTTCGACTTGTTGGTGTCATTATGCAATATATTCACGTTAGGGACAGTGGGCCTCGATGACTGGTGTGAAAGGGGCACTGAATATGCTTGGGAAAATGGAGCGATTTGAAGAGGTAGATGAGAAGTGTGAAAATGAAGATTACTACCAGATGATGAGGCATTATGATGATCAGAAGTAATGTCACTTGCACCAGGCACCTGTCGTGGTGACACATGAGACTGGGGGTTATGAATTGATGCCGGAGGCAGACAATGGCCCTGGACCCGAATCTCACCCTGCCTGTTGTTGAAATGTGATGGATGAAGCTTGGGATTTTTTTCCAAAAACAAGTTTGAGGAGTTTGCAGGAATAGGCGATGAAGGCATGGTATGCTGGAAGGTTGAGATTCCACTGAAATTTGCCCTCTGCATTCCTGTATAAGACATGCCTCCAAAATTTGGCTGGATGTTGCTCGTCGGGGCAGAATTGTTGCTTAATTCCGGTAAGCAAAATGTAGGAGCTGAAGATGAGGATAAGGATGTGGCCAAGCTGAAACCGTGTGGTACATTGTTGTAGTGTGAGCTCGTTGATGGCAGGTTGCTCCCATCTGAGGTAACAACTGCATAGTTACCTCCAGTGCTGGAATTTTTTGCTAGAAACGAAGGCTCGTCTGAGCGTGGCAAATCAGAAATGGCTGAACTAAGAGTGAAAGCCAAGTCGCTGCTTTTGTTTGGACTACTTAGTAAAGGCGAAATACTACAAAGCGGAGAATTCTCATTTGAAATTCCAGTGTCAATGGAGAACGGAGCTATGCTGGGCAGCATTGAATTTGAAAAAGTTCCCAATGAAGAGGAAGTTGTTGTAGCGATGTTAGATGCACTACTAGCCAGTTGTGAAATCGAAACAAAGTTAACGCTGTTACTAGCAGTCGTAGTACTAGATGAATCTGCTGGCAGTTCAGGCATCACAGATGGCAACTCTTCTAGGCCTGCTTTAGAAACAGTGCCAATCTCCTTGATGGGACGATCACCTTCAATAGGGGAGCAATTCAAAGTTAGGCAATTTGTCCGGGACCGTTTGGAACTGGGTAAATCACCTGTGCAGCTTCTTTTTTCTTTTCCAGCTGCTTCACAATCTCCATTCAAGGTGCTGTTTAAATTTTGAGATCTTCCAGATTTTGGGAGGCCAGATCCTGAGGAAGCTGCAGAAATACTCGGCCTCACTTCAGTTGAGGTGACTGTTGAACTCAAAGGATTTTTAGAAGTATCAGAGCTACCATTATCTTTCGTGGAGGAGTTCAACAGAGAGGTTGCCATGTTTCTCAGACCAACTGCTGAGTCCAATGTTGTGCCAGTAGTGGCAATATTGCTGGCCGGGACTGTCACAGAAATGGATGCAGTGGACAGCTCTTTATTAGTAGTCTTGTACACCTCTCCTACCAAGTCACTTAATATGTCTGGGTCATGTTGCTGACTTTTCTGGTTTTGCAAGCTTTCAGTCGCAACTTCCATCATATCGTTTACATCATGTTGCCTACTGCCACTTGTGACATTTGCCAATGAATCAATGTTTTTGGAGGCATCCATGATTAGCGCAGCTGTGAAACTGGATGGTACATGACCCTTTTTTTCGCTCAAATCATCCTCATTGGCAACATTTTGCATGAAAATTACATGGCTGCTATTGCTATTGCTGCCACTATTTCCAAAATAGTGAGGATTGGGTGAAGACGATATGTCTGAAATTGAGTTTGAAAATATGGATTCTGTAGCTTGAGCCAAGATGTCGTTAATTATGTTAGATGGACGAGAATTTGCTTGCTTCTTGTTTAAGGACTTCGTTGTAGATGATGTCACTGTATCAGGTGATGAAGTGCTAGACGAGTAGTCCATCGCACTCGTAGGAGGGTTGCATTTGGAGGGCATGCTAGATGCAGTAGTGAATTGGGTTGAGAAGTTCATTGGCATAGTCACTGTTGTTGAAGCTGCCAATGATGTTTGTGAAGGGTCCTTACATGGCGCTGTAAGCACTGAAGACATGCTTGTAAGTGGCGTAGAGGCATTTCTTGCTGGAGAGGGCGATGACGACGATGACGTTGAAGGAGTTATTTGCGCAGGTTTAGGTTTTATTGTCCGCTGAGCTCGTTTTGTTGTCAGTTTGGACTTCTTTGAGGTACTTGGTGCTGATTTTGCCGCAATCGAGAAAGTTGTTTTTGAGGGACAGCTGCTGCTTACTGTGTCAAACGATTTTCCTTGCATAGTCAGTACATCCGTAGTAGAGACTGGCGTTGATAAGGATGCAGATGAAGAGCGCTCGCAGAAACCACCATTGCTACTTGTTCTAGGTGGCAATGTCATGCCCAATTCTAATGATCCACTTGACATAACTGCTTGCTCTCCAGTTACCTGCCCTGTCCCTTTGTGTGACTGAGTCAAGCTTCCAGCAGGAGCTGAACATCTGACACCAGGTGCAAATTCACATGAAGCCGTCAAAGGCCGACCAGAGGTAACTAGAGTCGTAGATGCACTAGTTTGTGTTTGGCATGATTGACTCGAAGAAAACACTGCATGAGGAACGTTCGAAGGAGCTGCGCTCATGAGCAGGTTGCCACCAAGCGAGGCTGAATTTGAGTACATGAGGGAAGGTTCGCGAACAACTGGGATGATCTGACCATTTGGCAACATTAAGGCAGAAGGCAGATTGGAACCGTTGCTCGTTGAATTTACCGTCAGCATAGCATTATTATGATTGTGCTGCTGTTGCTGCGGTCCTTGCATGGTGGGACCTAACACCACGCCTCCGTTTTGAGCAGAAATCATTTGAGGATTCATCTGGGCGTTCATCGATGATGTCATCAGCTGCATTTGTGGGTTGGTGGAATTCGTCGGCTGTAATTGCTGTATCGAACCTGCCAAATTCTGCAAACATGGACCCTGCCCCATTAACTGGCCGCCACATACTGTTTGTTGAAAGAGTCCAGCATCAGTTTGAACAAAATTTTGAGACTGCCCTGTCTGACATTCCAGTTGCATGCCATTGGCAGGAACATTAGGGTGACTGGCAACATGAAACGTTTGTGTGTTCATTCCCACTGAACTTATGTTGGAATTCATAGCAGTAGGTGCTGAAACAGATGCATTTCCCATGACCAGAAGGTTCTGTGTCGACGATCCATTCACTAAAACCTGACCACTGCCCATCTGTGATGGTCCAGCTACCACCTGAAGCATGCCTTGGTCGTTAATTGTAATTAACTGGTGCATTGGCCCTTGCATTAAGTTCATTGTCCCACCAATATTCAGCACAGGCATTTGTGGAACCACGGTTTGGTGCTGCGGCATCCCGGATGATATCTGGTTAGTGGACATGATGGGTGCACTGGATAATGATCGCGTCACTGCAGTCATGCCGCCATTAACACCAGAATTTGTTATTATTGATTCTTGAATGGCTTGCACGGCAGCTGAACATTCAGTCAGTGTTGCTAATGCAGTTGTTATATTTGCAGATTGATTAGTTTGGATTACACTGGTTGCTGTTATGTGATCACTAGGTTTTAAGTTGCTAGAGCTTTCCAGTGACATTTGTACAGCCGATCTTGCATTATTAGTCGTATCTTGAGACATACTTGTGGAAGTTTCCTCGGAGCCACTGCATGATTGAGATGCAAGTATCATTCCATTTTTCTGATTGATTTGCTGTCCAAAAGGGAAACTGGATGAAGGATTTTGAGGGCTGTTCTCGCTCTGCTTATTTGATTCACCAACAGAAGCAGAAGAATTTGCTGCAGTAGTTGTCTCCTTAGTCGAGCTTTCCGCTTTGCAAATTTTATTTCCAGCTTTACCATTAAGGTTCTTGTATTTAGAATTTTTAAGCTTCACATTAGCTGCATAGCATTTATCATTATCATCATCGTCATCAAGTATCACAATTTCTTTGTTGCATTTCAAAGCAATGGTTTCTGTATTTATTTGTTGCCCTAAGCTGCTAAGATCCCAAGATGATGTAGAACCATCCCCTTTGGATGGTATTCCAGCTATTTCTAACAGCTTGACATATGTCGAGTTTTGCTTCTCAAGTTCCTCAATACGGTGTTTCATACGTGACAATTCCGCAGCTAAAAATATGTTTGAAATTAGACGTGACCAATGAAATGACAGGAAATAGATCCAAGTAAAATAGTTAATAATCACCATGTACTTCATCCAACTTTCCCATCATCATCTTGTCATGAGCATCTTTAATTTCACGAATATATTCAACGGCCTTTTCCAGTGTTTCATTTTTACTCTAAATAAACAAAAAGACTTCTTTAAGTCTACTTTTAATACACGATAAATATTAACTCATTGTTTTTTTGCAGACACTCTCTGTTAACCAATAATTTAAGAACTGAGTAGGGATTAGGAGCAGAGAAGTGGATCAAAATCATATATCTAAATCATTCCATTTATCAAAGAATTTTGAATTATTTGCTTTTAATTGCCTGATTATCATAGGATAATTCCATATTGCTGTAAATTGTCCACAAACAATTCATTCCCACGACTGGTTTCTTTTAAATTTATTCATACAACAAACTTGCCACACCATATGGAAAACTGGAAAGACATTTAATTGTTGACCTTCACCAGCTTGACCATGGGTGACCCAAGGCATTTTTAAATAAACTTGAATAGGACAGATTTTTAGATTTGTCTTCCATTCAATTCTTTACCCTGCAGTCAGTACATAGTACCATGTGGCAGGGGGGATCATTATACAATTTAAGTCAGACTAAGCAGTCTGGTCATGATGGACCCCATCATCACAATTTAATTAATTTTCCCGCAATTACCATGACTTTTAAGAAGAGATTGGGATGGGAAGACGGTCATGGCCGATTTAATATAGGAACTATCTCTGCATTCGCCTGAAGGAATTGTGGGAAACCATAAAAAACCACAATCGAAGATAGCCGACCCGGGAATGGAACCTGGGTCTACCGAATGCAAGGTGGGAATGCTAACCTCTAAGCCACTTGCTCGTTTGCATGTAACCACATAGTTTTGCTCAGTCTTGCATGTAACCACGAAGGGTTTTTATAAAAAGTGTCGCAATTATGTCATATAGCTTAACAAATGTAGTATAATCATAAAAAATATCTAAAAATTGCAAATAGCATACCCATCGCTTGCCATCTTTATTTGGCAAAAGTCTCGCCAAAATAAGAATATGATTGGTAATCTTGACTTTACGTCGCCTTTCGACAGCATTATGCACCATCCTCTTATGGGTCTTTTTGTTTGAGCTGCAAGGACAGTTCACAACACTTCCATAAATAGAACACCAATAGGTTTTTAACAAGAACATTTATTAAAGCAAGTGCATTGTATATGAGAGAACAAGATTTGCTTATGTTATGACTTACTAAATCCACCAAGGCGTGCAATGAAACATCTATAGGGCCCTACTAACGATTGGTATTTAGCTGTTAATAATGATTTCCAAGCACAATGGAAACTTGTGTTCACAATCCCCTGAACACGTAGTTGGCACAAGCGGGTCAGCAATTAATCTCAAGCTATTCTATGATAACACGAGCACAGAGTTGACAAGAATGCAGTAATTGTGCCCTAGGTCTACTAGTTCTATTTATGTTCAATAAAAGCAACCAGGGGCTAACCATATTTCTATAAATAAAATGGTCGATTTGTCTGAACATTTAAAATGTTGACCTCATACCTTGGTTCCTATCCCGATCTCATCAAGTAAAGGCCAAAGCCGTGTTCAATTCAAATTTTTGATAATTTGCCTGCAAGGTATTCATCACGTATAAATGGTTCAAACGAATTTCATGAAATTCGGTATTTAAGTTAAGCCAAACAAAAGGGATGAGGGTGGTAACTTTGGTTGAAAATTATTTGTCAAGTGCAAAGGGAAGGGGGAGGGTTTAGGGACAGATGCAAATCATTTTTTGTATAGTAAGACATGAGGAGAGTAGAGGTAAGAGTTGTGAGTGGGAGTCGGCTGACCCTAGCACATCCCACATCTCAACAAACCTTAACTATCAATGACAGGCACAACAGCCAGTTTCATATGTATACAGGGTGTCCCATTTTAAAGAATCCTCTGAATCATCTCAGAAAATAGGCACATTACATAAATAAATAGTTAAAGACAAAAGTTGTTTCCTTTGAAAGGGGGTCACATGATGACACTATCTGTTTTAGCATAGACTACGCTTTTGCCGGTAATGTCAAGGCCAACATTATTTTCATTAATAAAATCCCTTTTTTGTAATAGGCCTACATATCTGAATACTTTGGAAACAATACCATAGTTTTGTTATTTGTAACATTACTTTTAAATATTAACCTATCGTAGGCCCCATTGTGTTTCCCCCCCCCCCTTCAAAAATAAACAAATTTTCTCTAGAACTTTTTGTAACATGCTTATTTTCCGATACATCCGACATATCAAAATTCAATTATGAGAGTAGATGAATTGCTTGTAGTGGAGTTGTTTAGATGATTGCCCAAAGTATACATTTACCATGCTACAACTTGGAATTTATTTAATTTATTGCACTTTGTGAAGCCAGTGTAATATGACAAATATGAACCAAGGACAATTGTCTCTTGTGTTTAATGCATGATTCCAAGAGTAGAAATGAGCATTAAACTGTAGGCCCTACCACAACAGATAGTAATTAAGCTTACCCAGATTCTTCGTCCCCAGAGGGGGGAAGAGCCATATTAACCTCCCAGCCTGGAAAATACTCTTGCCCAGACGCTTCTTTTGGCGGTGACACAGTCTCTACACCTAAAAACAATCGAGGGAAAAAATTAGGTTAAACTTGATATTAGAGGGATAATGGAATTTAAAAAGAAAATCAATAGGAAACATATTGATCCTTAGGTAAAGCTGACTGCATCTGGCCGTTAGCAAACAATTCCCCGCACCAGTTGTTGGTTTCTTAAATTGCTAATTTTGCAGAAGTCTGTAGGTCATTAACAAGTGAAAATGGTGAATATCAAGCTTTCAAATGCTATTATTAGGAAAAGACGACCTAACAGAACTTAATAGTAGTTCAAAATTGACTCTGTTTAGCCTCCATTGGTCAAACGACTTTTACAAAAAAACATTTCTGTACAGAAAGCTGATACAAATACTGTACTCGCAGGAGTGCATTTGAACACATGGGTTAGTATACCTCTATTTTAACGATTATAATACCCAGCAAGATGATGCACATCATTCTCATGGTAACACTATGAATGTATTTACTCTACTGTAAAACAAAACATGCAGAGGCAAGGTTAGAGAGCTTAGCAGGCAGTACAGGGGTGAGCAATGGATCCAGAGCATAAGATATACATTAAATATTCAAGTAAAACCTTATTCACTTATCAACGTATGTTTAGTAATGCAATCGTCGCATAAAGCACACAGGGTATGCGTGTATATTTTTAACTTTTTTTTTACAATACACAGTACAGTAGGCCAAGTGTAGGCCTACACATCAAAATTTAGCAAAATCAACTACTCAAGCTCTTGGCAAGTTGGACACGTCATGTCATGTCTGTCATCAGAGGCTGAATATCGACGCTTTAACGTACCTTAGCCTATGCACATGGTTAATTGGCAGGAATCTCAAAAATAAATTTTGAATGATAGGGCTTAAAATTTGGTAAAATAAAGTCATTATTTTAATTTTCTTATAATATTCTTAGCATTTAAAGGTCAGTTATCATGGACAATGATTTTCTAGAATGAGCATTACGTTTAATCACCTTTTGACATGGCATGTGGCCAAACACAGCTGCATGATGTGTAATTAGTGTTCATGAACTCTGAATCTATATGATAGTCTACATTAACAACAATGGTTGATAACAAAATACACTACTATTGGCGTTGTTCTGCTGGCATTGGAAGGTACTGTATTAAATTCATATGGTAATTGATTACCACTTTGTACGCCTTAGACCTATGTGTTTTTATTTACATAGCAGTACATGTATGTACCATGCAGCAGCTGACATACAGCCCCATACCATCACTCCACCACCACCGTGTTTTACAGTTGGCTGGTATGGGGCTGTATGTCAGTTGCTGGTACAGAAAATCTGCGCTTAATCGAGGAAATTGTGAACAAAAACATCTACCTTGACATACTACGTCAGAATTTGAAAACTAGTACAGAAAAACTAAATATTAAAGGTGAGTTTGTGCTGCATCAGGTTAAAAACCCAAAACATACAGCCCATAGTCAAGGAATGGTGCCTGTACAATTGCCCAAAAGTGATAAAACTCCCCAAGGTCAACAGACCTAAATGTAATCGAACATCTTTGGACCAAATTGGAGGTAGAAATTAGTCAACACACAATTTCAAAGAAGGATTACTTTAAAAAAGCAATGCAGAAGGAATGGGACAAAATAAGCCCTGATATCTCAAAAAAATTGTGGAATTATATACAACTGGCTTAAGTTAATTCAAAGTTACATTTCTTCGTTAAATTAGGATAATTAGCTGCATACACAGCTGTTGAACGCATGTGTATGGTTTTCCCTTTGAGCCACTGTACAAATCCTTAATTTTTAGTATATTACAAATGCAGTTTGCATACTTACAATGGGTTGTCTGGTAATCCGTACAAGGTCTTTGATATTATAATACTGATGCTTTTCAAAAGCTGCGAACAACATATCCATAACTTTGTCTCTGTTTTCTCGCGATTTCTTCCCTTCAGATTTCTTTTGTTGTTCGAACTCCACCTATAAAAATAAATGGTTTTTAGAGATGCGCGCGCTAAATAAGCTTGGTTTCAAATATGATCACCATTCATGGACTAGCTAAGAATTAGCAATGTAAACAGTTTATAAAATAAGAGGAATTCATTTTCATAAGGCTTTTATCGACAATTTACAAATTCATTGGATGCAGCATGCAAGTTTTGTGACTTTCCAGAGTATATGAATGCAGTTAACAAATTAGGGTGCACACCATTGTCATAGGGCAGTGCCATATTGGAAAAAGCTGTTGTTTACATTTAGCTATAATATATGTGTTGAGGTGCAATCCTAGTTCTTTAGAAAATACATAAAATAGAGAAAAACATTGAAATACTTTTCCTGCATAGCCTTGTAAAAATCTACAACTACATTTATCAAGAAATGTTCATATATTCTCAAATAACATTTTCCAAGAACATATGCAGCAAAAAAGTTCAGAATATTTCTAAGTATTTCAAATTGCGTAGTAGATGCAATGCAGCACGTTTTCAAATAAATACCTACCAAACAGCTCTATAGCCATGAATTATAATGGTAATTTCAGAAAGCATGCCCATGTCCATTGGTATCAGTTATGGGTTTATGAAACAATGGCAACTAAACACAACGTGCACCCACACCAAATGACCCATATCACAACAAGACTGAATTAGAATAACGGAAGACATTGATCTTTAGAACTTGATGTTTTTTATTCTGATTGTCAGTTTAAAACAAAAATTACCTTTGTATTTTCAATGTTAAGGCAAACTCCTTAACACGGTAGTTCCAAAAATCTACGCCTTATAAGGAATTTCCATTTTCGGATCTTAGCGCCAAACATAACAATCATAAACAATGGCGGTTTTGGCGCTAAGATCCGAAAATGGAATGCGTCCTGGCTCACAATGCACGTACAATTTCCATTTCTTTTTTTCGTGGTTTTTCTGTAGAGCTTGACAGATTTGCGATTTTACCACTGAAGGTGTTAGGCGTAGATCTTTTGAACTATCCTCACATTCCTTGGGAGTTCGCCTTAAGTAAAGTATTGAAGTTTATAATTCTTCACAAAAATGATGGTGATAAACCCTTCTAATACTTAGCATTTGCAGGTGGTGAAAGAAACTCACATTATTCTTGTGGTTTGAGATGGGTTTGTATACATTCACAACATGGCCAATTTGCTTTGTGCATCTCAATGGCTGACTTGATTTAGAGATTGAGTGCCTAGAATTGGAAAACAATGATATATGTGACCAGAGATAAAAAATATGAAGAAAACTAATTAGAACTAAAAAGTCTAATTATCTACTGACCGCTTTAGCTGCATATATTTTATATCATTGGCCACCGGTCGGCATTCTGCTTTTTGTGTGACCTTTCCCTCAATTGCCACCTTTTCTGCAAAGGCAAATTCAATAAACAAGCTCGATGTTGTCAATTTTACAATGTCAGGCGTTAAATTTTAAGTATAACACAATTTCCAAAGGTCATTAAAGAATGCACAGAAGGATTATCGTATCAGTGGGGATTAGGTTACAACCCTCTCCAAAAGTTGCTCGAAACTACAGATTCACACCCCACTTCAAAAGTGACAACTCCAAAATTGCCAGTTTCCGGTTTAAGAGTAAGAGCACAATAGGGGTACTCAAATCTGTAGATTAAGGTCAGCAGTTGTGGCTGTAAGTAAGTGGCTTGAACTGGTCTGCTGGCCTT